>CCAG010016483.1:0-56676 GCA_001077435.1 Glossina morsitans morsitans | reverse complement strand
ACATACATAGACATGATTGACGGAAGCAAGACAGATATCGATTGTTAGTTAGTCATAAAACATAAAATGCCTGTGCAGGCAAAAAGTTTTCTATGTAAATATTCGTAGTCCGTAATTTAATATTACGAAACATACTGAATGTTGTTGCTTGAGGACTTTCAGGTTTTCTGCAACAAACATATCAAACATACGTCAAAACGGTTCAATATACGGCCTATGGGCTTCTTTCAAACCAGCCATAAAATATCGTTTTTTAATCACTACTCCGAAATTATGCAAATACTGAGAATGAATCCAAAGAGCATAGAAATACGAATGAATGCAAATTTTCGTGGCTGCTGCTTCGCGGTTCCCCTTTAAATGTGAAAGTGTTTTGAAGTTCAAGATATTTTTAGGTTGGAATAGCAGTTCACGTCCAAAAAAAGTTGTGCTTACTCCTACATGTTTTCAACGCTACTTTACATGGACTAGAAGGTATGGCCAAGTTGACCTGATGTCGTATATTGAAGAAGAACAACAAAGGTTTTCTGCATATTTTTACGAGAATAAATTTATTATGTCTTTCAAGGTCAAAGTAGGTATTTTGCTTCAAATGTAGGCTGAAAGCGATTAAAGGTCGTTTTTGGTCGACATCAGCTGTGCCTGATTGATCAGGCGTTGGCAGGGAAAAATAAAATGCTGGAATTATAAACACCTAATGGGATTGTATGTGTGAGAGTCGCATTCCTGACACTTTGAGTTTGGATATAGAAAAGATGAACATTGAAATAGAGTTTCCATTGAGTGGTCTCATGGGTGTCTTAAAGTGCCATATACCTAAAGTCTCTAACAAAGACCAGGCAATTTTTTATTTGGCGCATGGAAAACACAATGAGTAGCACTGTTACGAAGACATTGATTAAAATGAAATTGCAAATTTCCCACAAATCAGATATACAATGGCCGTGCCTGCTTACGCGTTTCCAAGCACGTTTACAACATAGAAAAAAGCACAAATATTTGCCCAAAAAGAAACCAAAATGCACACATAAATCTTCTCGTACGTTACATTCCACGGCGGACGTTGGCCTAAATCTCAGTTTGAATATTAAAACGTTTAAAGTGAACATGGTTTAAAACGCAGTCTCACATTCATCTGACATATATAATAGGAAGATTATTGGCATCGTAATTCCTACTCTTAAGTATGACTTCAATTCTTTCTCGAGAAGCTATCAACATTAGTGATGAAATGAATGAAATTTTGCCTCATGGTAATCGTTTTTGTAATGATCTCCTTTTCGTTCTTGCACGATACGCCAAGATTGTCCTTACGAATAATTTTATTAAACCATATGTTATTACAGACTACCTAATAGTTTAACTATGGGTTTATTGAAAGTCTTGGGAAAAAAAAAAAATAAAAACATTAACGAACCATATGTTCTAAAAAATAAATATATGAGCACGAATTTCGGATACTTTCTTTTTTTTTTTGTAATGTAAACACTATTAAACAAAAAAAAAATAAAATTTTTTGTTGTTGTTGTTAAGCGTAAAACTGTGACAGGCGTTACCGATTATCAAATATTTAATGACCGTAATTAGAGACTATTTTCATTAAGGAGAAGGTAGGAGAGCGATTTGAAGTGTTTGGTCACCGCAACGAAACCATTAAAATGCTCAACTGGCTAAACATTAATGATACCCATCATCAGTATAATAATAATCGTCGTCATCAGCATGACTTTAGTTTAGTTGATTGTTGCAATAAAGGAATTACTTTAAATGTTGCATTTGTTGGAGAGATGTTAGAAATGATCAGCTCAGAGATGATGTTGTGTAATGGAAACCACAAAAGCGCGTCTATGCCAAAATAGATAAATGATTTCGCATCTGTTTTACTGTAAATTACTGCTACAACTCCCGCTCATCATACTTACGTACATAAATGTATATATCTATATATATATGTATATATATATATATATATATATATATATATATATATATATATATATATATATATATATATATATATATATATATATATATATATATATATATATATATATATATATATATATATATATATATATATATATATATATATATATATATATATATATATATATATATATATATATATATATATATATATATATATATATATATATATATATATATATATATATATCTCTATATATGTATGTATGTATGCTTATGTAATGTAATGGATTTGCGAAATAGTTAGTTGGATTGACTTCCGTGACCTGTGCGAAACACGAAACATTTTCATTTTGTGATTCACTTGAATGCTAAGTATGTTGAAGTTGGAAAGATTGATTGTAAGCACAGTAGTTAGAAATTTAGTTAAACAAAACAATAAAGAGAAATCTTTTGTTTTTGTTTTGAAACGCTATTCACAGATTTCACTTAATGATCGTAAAAGAAAATCTACTCGATTCAATTGATAATGAAAAGATTTACAAAGAAATGTAATGAATTTCATTTAATCGAAATGGAAAGCAAATAGCGATGAGCATTTATTAAATTCATTAATATATGATATTTACAGAGTATATATAATAATGAAATGTTTCTTAGCTTCCCATTATGGTCAACAAGACGCATGTCTCTATAACCTGAAGTATATTCAAAATCTTATTCAACTTTCTGCACAACGGGGAAAACCTTTTTTCTTTTTAACTAAGTGTGAGAGATTGCATTAGATAGTTTTTCACTGGTTGGCAAAAGAGCAATTTCGGAAACCGATAGGCGTCGAAAGACATATATATATATACCGTATTTTTGTTTATCGACATTACATTCTGCTTTGACCTTTTTGTTGCAAAATAATATCAAACATTCAATTATATTGGGTTGGCAAAGAAGAATTTTCATTTTTATCAAATTTTATTGTCCATGTCATATACACAATATTTATAGTAGACATGTACAAATAGGTTGGCATTATAGGAATTAGTAATGAAAAGTATATAGAGAAGGGAGTTATATTGACCTTGGGCAGAATGTTCGATATCCACCAGGTTAAACCACTTAATAAAAATGATATAGTAAAGTAGGTGTTAGTTACAGACGTGACAATTAGTTGGTTGAAGAAACTACTAATATAGCCACATCAGATCGAGGCAATGTTTATATCAAGTTTTAATTTAACATTTCTCGCAGGTGACTCGTGAAAGCTTGCATGTCGTATGTGTTTGTGAACGGATCCAATCAAATGTTTGCTCCAAGAGAAGAAGCAGATTAAGATAGATCAACGTTTGTTATGTGTTATAGTTGGCGGAGCATCAAACCTATGTTCAAAAATATTCCGCCATGATGGACCTACATTTAAGGTTGTCCATTGAGATACGAATCGTTTTCTTAATCGATTCACGAATGTCTGTCTGCCTGTCCGACATCTCCCCATTTTTGTGCTCAACTCTCAAGTTGTAATTTTTGACATATTTTGATTAAATTTTATCCAGTGACATGTTTTAGCCCACTATTTAAAATGACTTAGATTGGTTTAGAACAACGCCACATATAAAGTCATATTTTATACTAAACTTACATAAATGCTTGACAAATTAAAAGTTGAGGTATAATCATCATCCGCTTATGTAGCCGAGTAGGTAAGAATCGCGGATTCAAATCTTACTGCGGCAGAGTTGGCTTTGGTCGTAGCTATAGTGAGTGCTCAGTTGGTAAAGGGGTAAGCCCTATCGATTGAGCACAAACTTTTAGGCTGCAGCCGCCGCCTCCCTATTACTTTCTTTCTTTCTTTCTCTTTCCTCACTTCTTTCTAACCGTCACGTCACCTTTACACGCTCAAAGAAAACCAAACCAAAAATATCAGTATTAACATTATCTAGAGGACTACATGTTGTGATAAAGGTTTAAGACTTTCGTTATTTCAACTCAACTTTCATAACATTTTTCGACGAAAAAATCGGCGAAAAGTAGTATTTTGACGCATTAAATATGGATAAGACGGGGACCATTTACATGATTATAAAACAAATAAGCTTTTATAAGACAATAGGATCAAATTTTCGGTTTACTTTGCTGAAAATTAGTATAAAATATTGAGGGGGCAGATATATTCATTGTGACTGCGTGCATCTATTTCTTGAATCTTTTCAATATAAGGGACAAAATAAGCCGTTGTATTCCGATAATATGTATAATTTTTGATATTCTATGAGAAATATAGATTAATAGTTATATTAGACGAAGTGTTGTAGCGCATTAAATAGTCGGCTTTGCCCGAGGAAAAAAGTGCGAAAAAATGTGCACCTTCCACTTTTCAGTGCCGCGTAGAAAAATCACCCATCAAAAATTGAATATTCTTTCTTCTCGTGTTCTTATAGGACGTTATTATATGTATGTATATATGTATATATTTTTCAAAAATATATTTTAATTGCGAAATTTATTCCTTGCCATCCTAATATATATATATGTATTGGTTTGTCAGGAAAGAAAATTCAATATTCATCCCTCTCCGTATTGATATGCGTCGACTGTAGAGAATTTTTATCGAAACTTCTCTCTTCCATAGTCTATTATGTATTAATTAATGTAGAGTTTTAATGCGTTCAGTATCTCTAAATATTTCAACTTTACTTGAATACTCGCGAAATGCCCTTTGATAAAGACGACAATCCAGATTAATGTGTTGCCGTAAAATATTAAACACGAGTCAAGTGGCACTTGGTCGAAGTACTTACTGAATCTATACACATATATGAATGCTCTCTACAATAAATGATTCCAAATGCGTTTTGCGATAATTGTGTGTACTATGTAGACGCGTGTATGTTTACAGTGCATATATGTACATGCAACAACAATCTATAAAAAATTGGAAGATGTGTAAGTAGGCTTTTTTGTGTTGTTCGTATTGTTGAAGGAAGTGCTGCACGAAAAAATTGTTGCAAGTAATATCTTAAAGCCTGTATAGCTTTTAGATCTATGGGTGCGTGCGATTGTGTTTTAGATATCTCGATGATATATGTATGCTCATAGATACTAAGACTGGTTTTTTAACCGTTATAATGCCACTGTCTCTGTATGTCTATGTGTTAAATTAATTCAAGTGACTCGAAAGGAAAAAAAAAACCAACCCAATGATGAAGACAAAATTACAAATTCATTGCAAAAAAAAGAAGAAAAAAAAAGACGAAATCACTGTGATAGTTCCCGTATAAATTTCTCAAGTAGTGAAGAAAACACTTTCTCACTTGACTACTTTTCTTAGAAATGTGATGATAATTACGCGTGGAAATTATGTTTCCTCGCTTTCATTAAACTTCAATACATGGATGAATAGCATGCTTTGTGGCATACGTCATATTAGGTCTGCAATAATGAACTTGCCTCCATCTTCGATTTTCATTTAAGTATTTATTAAAAGATTTAGTAAATACAGAGTTACGAAGTTTTGCGTTCTTACCGTTAATAAACAGTTGCAGGGACTGACTTCATTGTCTTCACACTTCATAATATTCTCTTCGTAGCTCTACGAATATTTGCATTTTTTTTGGAAGAGAAGGTGTTTTTGAATTATATAAAAAGTACTTTATCATTATCTTTCCTTCCTTATTACCTTGGGGATATTGTTTTTGTCTACGCGTATGGGAGAACTATTCTGCGTGAACTATCATTCGTCTATCTATCTTTCCTGCCTGTATTTATTGCGATTGCTGCGATTAGA
Source organism: Glossina morsitans morsitans (assembly GCA_001077435.1). NCBI lineage: Eukaryota > Metazoa > Arthropoda > Insecta > Diptera > Glossinidae > Glossina > Glossina morsitans. Next base: position 50,972 of record CCAG010016483.1, on the reverse strand, counting down.
AGCTCAAAACGTTACCTCGAAAAATTGGAACTAGAACTTGAGTCTAGAATGTCATCAACCTTTTATATTTAGGGTCATTCGTCATCATTCCAAGGTTAAAAATCATCGAAAGTTCTCTGCAATTTAAATATAAATAATCGCGGCCGTAATAGTCAATCTATAAACTTTGTATTAAATTTTTTATACCCTCAAGGTTGGACGCATACGTGAGTAGTTAAAAAGTTTACAATAACCAGAATGAAGTCTTTAATGGTCCTATATAGTACCTATCTTCTTGATCAGTATAAAAACTTTTGAGATTACTTTTTTTTAAGGCCAGAGAGAAGTGAGGAAAGAGAAAAAAATAGGAAGGGACGTGGCGTCCCCAGGCTAGTAGGTATGTGCTCAATCGTTAAGTATTATGCCTATGCCGCCCCACCGATAACTACAGTTATGGCCCGAGTAAACTTTACCGCACTTGAGTTTTAAATCCGCGGACTCTGGGTTAATGGTCGCGATTCTTAACCCATATGGCTGCTGACGTACATCCATTCGTCTACGTATCTGTGCGTTATAAATGTCCTCCCGGTCGCAAAAATTAAGATATCAACTTCAAACTTGACAGAAACATTGATCGTTTTCGCATGAAAGCTGGTATTTTATAAGTTGAGTCAAATTAGTAAAAGGGCATGGCCACAGTATAATATAAATTTAGAACACCGTCGGTTTTAAAAGCTGAAAAAATTGCGGTTTTTGCTAATTATTTATAATCTGCAGCAGATGCAAGCATAAAAGTTTGTCAGAACATTCTATGGGTGGTCCTACAAAAACTTGTGCAAAAATGGAGAAAAGCCCGCTGCGTTCACGGCGTCATAAGCCCCAAAACAAAATATGTCCACGTCCTTTTGTTTTTCTGTCCGTCTGTCCATCCGTCCAAATGCATAGTATTTAGGCATTTAGACATTCCCTTGTTCGCACAAATGAAGATATTGCTTAGAAATTTTGCAAAAGAATTTAAAAATGGTCCAACCAGAACACCTTCTCTTTTCGTGTTCTTTGCTCGTTACTGACAAACTAAAACAAATACATGTAAAACATTTCCACATTTGTTCTACAAGAATAGAGTTGTTATAGAGAATTAGAGAGTTATAGAGTATGAAAGTTTAGTTTTTCACTTTTTTTTTTTTTATTGATGGGTAAAGACTTGGGCATCACCGAATAAAGTTTTCTTACTTCTTCTTTTTCATTAATTTTTTTAGAAATTTTTTCTTTTTTTATTTGGTTAATAGATGCATTTTTAAAGCTTTCGAAATATGTGGAAAAAATTTTACGTGAAATAAATGTTTTCATTGATATTTTGGGTTTATACCTAAGTGCTCAAGGAAAACTGCTAAGCTCAAATAAGTCTCCGCTGAATAGTTGTGGCTAAAAGTCTTACCTAACGACTTCTTACTACAACTAAGAGATATTTTTATAAAAATGGTCATATTTATTTAACAGCTTTTCCAAATGAAGGTATGATCCTGCAGCTTCATTGACACGATTTTTGGGTTTGAGAGTAAATACTTCTTCTTCCGATGCTTTCGTCAAGGAATTAAAAGTTTGGCGTGAAGTCTTTGACGTTGACGTTAGCTATGAAAACGGCTATGGAAATATGCATATTGTGCTGTTGTTGTCGCGCAAAACGTGCCATTCTGCTGTTGACAGATGCAGCAGTATCCAATGTAAAGTTGTCGTTCAAAGGAGAATCAAGAAGAATATTTGATCAACAGCGATTTTAATGACCCTAGGGTTGAAGACTAGTAATAAAAAACAACAAAAAGTTTATTTTTAAAAAAATCATGGCTGTAACGCATATCCAAAATTTAAATGCGTCGTTCTCGAAACACGATTTTTAGAAAAGATCCAAGCAACATTTCCTGCAATTTTTACAGTTTCTTTAAAATAACATTCTCTAGAGCATTAAGTTGGGGATTCAGGATAGGTCAATAAGACAATGAACTTTCTTACTCATATTCTCTCCGCTCACACAAAAATTAATATTTTTAAAATTCCGTGCGTGATTCTTCAGCTATACTTTGCATTAAAATTTGCCCAAAAAAGGGCGTCAGGCCAAGATGCCCTTAAATTACAGATTCCACGTGATAATGGCTACTATTTTTCAAAAATGTTTTTTTTTTTTACTCAAACATAGGTTAATAACCTTCGGGAACAATATTATTTTATCAAAATTCTTTCTATATCAAAAAAGAACTAAAAAGCGCGTCTTTCTTTAAGTTTGTAGAGTGCTTTCCTCGCTTAAACAACGTTGCGTACATAATGGACACTTTGTATATTTATTCCTTATGTTTAACTTACAAATAGAAAAATTTATTATAATTTAGATGCTTTCACCGCACGCAGACCAGTTTTGGAAAAACCGAACAACTTATCTTTTATAAGAATTTTTTAAAAAAAACTATGTGATATGAAAATTGCCTGAAGTTAATGAAAATTATTGGCTCGCATCGCAAAAAGACGATGTTACGAAAGGGGTCATGTTACAAATATGACGTGTGCACTGGATTACTTAACAATTGTAGATAAAGAAGATTTTAAACGCGAGCCTACCATGCCCTCAGGAACAATTTATACAGTACAGGTATTGCAGGTGAGAGGTAAAACAAGAGTTTCTCCGAAATTGAAACTGGAAATGGCTTCTTTGTCAATCATATCGGCCATATCGTTGGCCCCTCATACATTTATCCGACTGTCTTCAATTTTTTACTCCAGCCTCAAAATAAATTTCTCTAAGTAGCATCGCGACATTATTCGGATAAATTAAAATTTATGCATTCTATACCCGATTGTCGAGCGATGAATAAAAAAAAAACACCTACCGATGTTAAATTCAATTTGTCGGTAAACTGGTTCGACGTTTAGTCTCATATCCCTAGTAGTAGTCTAGTCTGTCGATATGTAGAGTATTATGAAATCTTCCAATTTTTTATTATTAATGTAGAAATATTAATTTACTTTTAACGAACATTAATTACTTCTATAAGATTTTAAAATTTATTTCGCACTGCCAGTTACTGTCAATTGGCTCCTTAGTTAGCGTTAACTAAATAAATTAGTTATTTATCTCGTCTTGTATAATTATTTATTAAAAATCTTTCAATATTAATTTTTTTATTTACTTGCTTTGACGGTATGCCTAATATCATCTGATTTCAGAGGTGAAAGCATAACGGTAACTATACCGTTTATAACAGATTCGCCGCGCACTTTGCAGTTATCATTTCAGGATGTCACTATATTGCATCAGGAACGCAAAATACTAAACGAGGTTAGCGGCACGGTTAGGTAAGAAACTTAAATATGTATATGAGAGTGTACAATTTATGTATGCAAGCTTGTCGATGCTAAATCTTTTATACCTGTTGCAGTGCGCATATTAAATTTATCCAATTCCTATGAGTTCCATAATTGGCCGGCGTTTGTAGAGAAATTGACTGAGCCATATTTATCGCTTGTCTATCCGTCCGCTAAATTGAATTCGAAACTTTATCTAATAGACCACTCAATAAGTCTTTGATCCTTTGCCCCTTTTCAAGATAGTCCCTGAATATTATATCATGCTCGTCCCAAACTACGGACGCCATAACTTTCCCATTAGACTTTTGCCTTTTTGGTCGGCTTAAATTGCTTTGCAGCGGTTGCGGTCCACTCGCGTGTAGTGGTGAGTTCATGTTTCTTCCATTGCCACATGACTCATCAAAAAATCCGTTCTCTTTCGCCTAAACAGTTCTAATCATTACGAACAGTCCTTTCTCATATATATATGTTCACGCAAAATGGTGCACGCAGATGGTGGTCTTTTGATACCTTTAGAGTATCAGCCATGTCGCGAACTTCACTTTTCGGTCTTTCAAAATGATTATGTGCAAGAGTCGCCGTAACACGTTCCAATCCAGTGCTGATTGTTAATGTTATTTTTCTATCAAAAAGGACCTTTCACACAGCAAACGAAATTCAGATTTTACCACTGCTTTCGAAATTGCAAAAGTAGCGTGACTAAAATAACTGTAACTTGTAAGTTAACAGCCAGAATATTATAAAAAGATTGACGCTATCCAGAGAGAAAAGAGTCAGACCGAGGAATTTTTTTGAGCGACGTGTGACAAGAAAAGAACTGATTGCCCCCTTTTTTTACGGCCATCATTAGATAAAGTTCCAAAGCAGCAAAGTCAGTAGAACATCCAATCGCCTCACATAAAGTTGAAGTTAAATCTTTAAATGCCGCTTTAAAATTTTTTCTAGTGAAACAACTGTGAGAATTTCAGGATCGCACCAAGAGCATGTCCACGATTACCAAAATTTCACGCGTATTTAAAGCGGAGAACATGTTTTACTTCTCGAAATTATCTATAAAATCTTACAAGATAGAAAAATGAAATAAGCTCCTGCTCTGGGTATTAAAAAGTTCAGCCTAATCTGACCATAACTCCTTTTTTGTTATGTATTTCTGTTTGTGTTACTTTTTTAGCCCTGGCGAAGTTTTGGCCATTATGGGTCCTTCAGGCAGCGGTAAGACTACCTTACTAGATTGTCTGAGCGGACAACGTCACATAGACAGCGGTGCTATATTTTTAAATCGTGAACCGTTGTCGAAAAAGTGGAGGAGAAAGATATGTTATGTTCTCCAGGAAGAAATTTTTTTTTTCTGGCCTTACACTCCGAGAAACTGTTTGGTATACGGCGTTGTTGCGTCTCCCTGAGAAAATGCCCAAATCTCAGAAAATCACTTTAGTTGATGGAATTTTAGAAGCATTGGATTTGACATTTTGTCAGCATACGAAATTCGGTGATTACATGAATCGAGGGTTGTCCGGTGGAGAGAAGAAACGGGCCAATATTGCTTGCGAATTGCTTACAAATCCTCTACTAATGCTCTTAGATGTGAGTATAAGTGTTTGCGTAAGAAATTGAATTTTGAAAAAATTGAATTTTTTCAAATCGAAAAATATATACATAAGACTTCTTAGAGATAATGCAGGTTTCAGTGTTTTTTTTTCTTTTTCTTCTCGCAAATCATTCAACTAAATATTATAACGAAATTAGGAGCCGACATCTGGACTAGACAGTCATTCTGCAATATCGTTAATGAAAGTTCTTAAACGTTACGCCTTGCAAGAGCTTAAAACTGTTGTGATAACCGTTCATCAACCTTCGTCTCAGATGTTTCACATGTTCGATAAGTTATTGTTGCTTTACAATGGCGACATGGCGTATTTCGGTGAGGTGAATAGCATTTATAGATATTTTGAAGATATTGGTGTGGTTATTGAACCACATTACAATCCCGCCGAATTTGTATGTGAGTAATGAATCTATGAATAGCCGCATATAAAAAAAATCTTCATATTCATATCATCTTTTTATTGTTCTTTGATTTACTTTTTGCATGCAGTGGAACAATTAAAATCTCATCCAGATGTGCGAGAGAAATTATTTATAGCGGCACGAGAATCTCATGGGAATTTTTTAAATCGCAATTGTATCGCATGCTCAAATCATAAGAAAAATGCTTTCAATAATAATAAAATGATACAAAATGATTCGGCAGGATTGGCAATTGAGAAGAGCGGCAGACAACACGATGCTCTAATTAATGATATTATTAATAACTATTATAAAGATCAACAACAGCATGTCGATCATCATGTGGTAATGAATCAGAGTCCATGCGAAGAAGCCACCGAGCAATTGTGGTGTGGCGGTGATTCCCAATCAAATTTTAGTTCCCTATCGAGCGACAGTCATAGTTGCGATTGGCTAGATTATCCTACAAGATTTTGTGCGCAGTTTTGTGTGCTATCCAATCGCAATTTCAAAGAGGCCAAATCGCGAATGCTCTCCAAGCTAAACTGGTTTCAAACGGTTGGTTTAGCGCTAATGGCTGGTGCTATTTGGTTTAACATTCCACGCACCGAAGAATACCTACACGACTTACAAGGCTGGATGTTCTTTTCGCAAACCTACTGGATGCTGTTTGCCCTTTTCGGGGCATTAAATTCATGTAAGTTCGAATCCGAATTTGAGTATGAACCAACGCAATATGATTAAAAACATATTAAAATGATTTCAGTTCCATCAGAGCGTGAAGTTATCAATAAAGAAAGACGTTCAGGATCCTACAGGTTATCCGCTTATTATTTGGCGAAAATGTTTGGCGAATTGCCTTTAGTTGTAACATTACCCACTGTTTATCTCACAATATCGTATCCAATGTTGGGATGCTCCAGGTAACAAACATGCAAATTACTGGTATCTTATCATTGTCATCATTTTTTTCTGATGCGTTTTACTTTAGTTTGAAGCTATTCTCTTTGATGTTGATTTTTTTATTACTCAACACGATAGTGGCTCAGAGTGTAGGATTTTTCATAGGAGCATGTTGTATGGACATGAATGTCAGCATAACATTGAGTGCTCTATACACACTGGCTACGCAGTTATTTGGCGGTTATTTAACTACGCGTATACCTGAATATCTTAACTGGATTCGGTACACATCGATGATACACTATGCCTATCAAAACATGCAAATATTAGAATTTCGTGAAGGTCGACCGATTGAGTAAATAATAAAATTCATTAAAACAATGATTATTAGATCCGATTCATTACTTTCCTTTGCTATGCATATCATTTGCCCTTTTCAGATGCAGTTATCCAAGCAGTTATGAGGTTTGTAAAAACAATGCTACCGCATTTATATCGTATAAGGAGATTTTAAAGGCGCAAAATTCCACATCACCGCTTTGGGTAAACACTCTTGTATTGATGATGTTTTTTCTGGTTTTTCGCGGTCTCGGCTATGCAGTATTACGTTATATACGTTGTCCCAAGACATGATTTAAAAATTGATGACTTCTGTATATTATAGATTGCAAGTCATACAAACACAAATATATTAGAAATTAAATTTTTTTTATTTTTTATTTTGTAGAAAAATATATCAGCATTTCATTAAATAAAAATCATCACCAACATTATCATCAAAATATAAATGAATTAAGTGAATAATTCTTCAAAAATTATGTAACAAACATATTTAAAAAAAAAAAAAAAAAAATTTTTTTTTTTTCTTATTAACGCTTAAGTGGACGTATTTACATTTACAGGCCTTTGATACAACATTTTCGCATAAAGTTGTATAAAGTGCACGAATGCATTTATGAGACTAATTTGGAATATTATTTTACGCGGAGGATTTTCAACGCATACATATTTATACATATGTATATATGTTTTATATATGTAATATATATTCTATTATATTTGATTTCATATTTTATTATTAATTAATAGAATTTACCGATAGATTGATTCTTTTTGAATAAATAAAGTTCTTGCCAAGCAACCGTTTGAAGTAATATTTTTTAATAGATTGTACGGATAGGAATACTGCAATGGAATTTTGTTATACAACATGATAAAAACTTAACGCTCGGATAGGTTCACCAGCAAAATGTCAAAAGCTTTCATATCATTTACTCGTCCATGTTGATGCTGTAGTCATTGTTTATACATTATTTCCTACACGATGCTATGCTACACGCATGCTATTGTCCTACTAATGTTCGCCATCTTTTTATCTTTGGGCTGTTGACTTTTTTCCTCGTGAAGTGGAATTGTTGAAAAGACTTCATTGCTCTGGTGATGTCAAGGATTCCTTTCTGAATGTGGAACTGCAGAAACGATGTGGAATATGCTGCGACACACATTTCAGTCCACCTGCAACAGCTACCATTCTAAAAACGATCACCTTAGCACGCTTGAAAGAAAATGAAAACATCCACGATTTTCTAAACGATTACTTTGACGCAGGAATCAAGTTGATTGTAAGCAAAGTCACTATGGGTGACTACGGGTGGGATGACTTCGTCACCATCTTATTATTACATAGTTTGCCGGAATCATTTCGAATATTCAGAGGTCCAATTAAAACACTAAAGCCAGAAGATCTTAGAGTGAACATGTTGGAAGAAAGCCAACCCAGAAAATTGTTCAATAAATCATTTCATTCAGCACAAAACACATGCGTTTACTTGAAAGTTGTCATACAGCCTATATAGTCTTCACATATTTTCCATAACTATTTTACAAATTTCAAGACGTCTTCTATAGAATCGAACTTCTTGCCAATCAAATTATTTTGACGTGAGTCAACCATCAAAATCTAAAGGCTCAAGATCAGAATAACATTTGGGTTTCAAGATTCGATTGAACGTCGTCGTCGTACATCGTACATTCCTCTGGTTATACCTGGTCATGTGGAAGACGCTTTTAAAAAAAAATTATCTTTCCATTTGCCATTCGATTCAAACAAATTTTTTATTGTTGGCCCTATTTTAAACTTCTTTTAATTCCTTTCTTTTTATCTATACAATCTATTTGTCATCCCAAGTAACCAGTTAGACTGACAAAATGATGCTTCCTTCTCTGGGACGAGAAGTAGAGCTACTGTAAAAACATTGTTCACCTCGTTTGACACTTTGATGATAAAAGAAACATCAGCGCAGCCAAACTATTTTATTTCCGTTATTTACGAGCGTTAAACAGGAAGTTCTGCAATCATCCGATGTCCGATGTAATAAATGTTGAATGAAGTTACAATTTGTTGCGCGTTTTAAAATGTAAAAGAAACTCTATGTGTGGCACTGTCCAAGAATATCTTCAGTCGTTTTAATAGGCTGACTTTGGACCTGTAATTATTACTTGTATTAAAGTAGTGATATGCCAAAATTAATAGATTGCCAGAATAAAGGTTTTTGAGATCTTCGAACTTTTGTAGAGATACTCGCTGTCGTCTAAATGCTACTTTTATCTCATAATTTTTACAACTTAAAGGGTATCGACAATGGATTGATTGCTAGACATTTGGGCAGACTGATCTAGAGACAAATTAATCTTGTAACTTTGTTGAGTGTACAAACCGCATTTCTGCACTTTACGATTACATCGTTTATTGGTGAGTAAAACAATAAAATTGAAAAAAAATTGATTAAATGTTTTTATTTAATGCATAAAAATACATGATTTCGTATATGTGAAGTGTATAATAATATAAAAAATACTGAAAAATAGGGTAGGGTAGATCATCTGTCTGTTACTTTTGAAAGCGGTGATCTTAAAAGAATTTTGCTTTGCAGCGAGCGCTTAGTATGATCCACGCTTCACTATCTTGTTGTGCTTGATAAATCATGATCATATTTTTACTTAAACTTACTATGAAACTATTTGAAACGTAGTAATCGGTTAAGACCGATTACTTTCGTCATAAAATACTGAAAAATTAAATCCCTTCACCATATAAATGCATACGTTATCGTTATAGGGGAAGATGTCCGAAAAATAGAAGAAAGAAAAAGATTAATATTCCCTAGTAAAATACTATAGATTAGACTTCTTCTTCCTTATTGGATTTGTTGTGGTGTCGTTTGCATGGGATGACGTTCAGATCGACCAAAAATATAAAATTTTCCACATTCATTTAATATGCCAAAAGACTATTTTTCATCGAGTTATAATTATACCCTCTCAGCCTCAGTAACTGAGTAGACGAAGAGTATCGACTGGAAGCTAAATGGTCGCGAGTTCGAATGTCAAATGCAGTAGAGTTATTAATAAAGCCGATAGCTTTAGATGGTAATGCGCTTAAGACTTTAGTTTAGTAGAATTTATTCTCTGGCTAAATTAATAATAATAATAATAATAATAATAATAATAATAATAATAATAATAATACATTTATACCCTACACCACGTATGTAACATGCAGAAGGACTTAAGACAGACATACCTCTTATTACACAGACCGATTCAGCATCATAATCTGAATTGATCTAAGCCTGTCTGTCCGTCGATTCGTCTGATGTCTGTCCATGCGAATTTGTGTCCACGCTACAGGTCGCAATTTTTGAGATACTTTGATGAAATTTGGTACATTGACATGTTTTGACCCAAAGACAAACGCCATTGAAAATAGTTCGGATCGGTGTACTTTTCCGACCACTCGCCATATAATACCCTACTATGAAAAGTCAGTATATGGAAGAAAAAAATTGCAATTTTCAAAATTTCTTGCCAAAAGTGGCTAAGTAATAGTATTTCTACATTCTAAATTCGTGTGAAAACTTTGGACTGGCTGGGGCAATTGTTTGTATCCCCTGTGAACTGAAGTTCATATGACAAAAAGGTCTAATTTTCAGAGTTTCATGATGAAAATTAGATCTTAATGATAATTTAAGATGAAATAAATTAACTGTACCACATTTGGGCTATCTGGGCCTATTTTTTGGATCCTGCTTAATACATATTTTCGCAAAAATTGACCCATAATAGTAATTTGATACAAAAATTAGCTCTACAAAGTTTGGACTATACAAGCAAGCCTATTTTTGAATCCTTCCCTATATAAGGATATTCATGAAACTTTTTGATTTTTAAGGTAGAAAAGACTAAGTTTTAACATTTTATGATGAAACTTAATCTGTAATAGCAGTTTGATATAAACATTAATTTTGCTGAATTTTTGAAGCTCTTAGGCACAACCATTCCTGCGGAAAGTAAGCCTGCAAATAGGTCTAATTTCTAATATACACTTCTATAATATCAAGTTCATCTAAAAAAATTGTATATTTTTTGGTTTCCATTGCAAAAGAACCGCGTTGGACGAAGTGATGTGGGGTATTTAATAGTCGGAGTAGCCCAACTATAATATTTTCACTTGTTTTTTTTATATAACGTTTTTTCAGAGCCGCGTTAAAATGATTCCTTCTAATCTATTCTTTGTTGTTCAGGGTAAATCTACTGAAATATGTAGACCCAACTTTTTTTTTACACAATCTTTTTCTAGCCGATTTAGGAATAACAGGACTCACCAATAAAAACAAACACACTTTTCTATACGAATCTCTTTCTTTTAAGAAATAAAAAAAAGAAAAATTTTTTTTTCAAATTTTGACATCGGCTTGCATAAAGCTTTAAACAAGCGTTATAGGAACAAAAAAAACCGGCAAAAGCCGTTAATAACGAAAGAAATTCTTCACTTGACTCAAATCCGACAAATGTGTTAGGCATATCTGACATATCCACTGATGATAACATTTTCATTTGTTTTATAAATTTTTAATATGAACTTCATTATTACCTTTTTTGTACGGTTTTTTGTGAAAATATTTAGAATTTTCTCCCTTGCACGATTTTTTTAAAGTTGTCGAACTTATCCTCAAATTTACTAAATGTCGGACGTATTTTCTTACACAATTTTTTTTGCTCGGTTTTCAAAGCAACTTATCTATCGCGTAAAATTAGAGTTGGATGTATATAAATAGGAATTAAAAAAAAAAATAAAACACTTTTGAGTAACAAATCCCGCCTTTGGGGGCGAGAGATTTCATTTTGTTGACTTCTCAAAAAGTAAGTCGGGCGATTTTCTTTCATTGAAGAGAATCATAGAAAGAATGTGGAATTTCTGGACGGCGACGCGGTGTTAAAAAAAACGACGATCAGACAGATGATCGATTTTATATAAACGTGGAATTATATATAGTTAAATGCATATATATCTCCATAAAAATTAAAGTTTTTCCAAAATTGCCTCAATACTCTTCCCCTTCGTTTCTGGCACGAAAACGATGACAAACAAAGCTCCGCTTAAACTGCAACTAGCAAAGAAAAACATCATGCCATGCATTCCCATTATAGCGCTCATCAAAGGTAAATACTATATAGTGAGGAAAATTTTCTTTAAAAATCTCTTTTGATCTTCATTTATACCAATTGCGTTTACCTTAATCAAAACAAATGCAAACGTCCACATACACAGAGTGCATAGCATCGATCCACTACTTCGTATTTTCGGCGGCATAATTTCAGATACAAGAACAAAGGGAAGTGTTAGGACTCCCCAGCATCCGATAAAAATGGTAAATGAGAAGCTGGCAATTGGTATCCATGCAAATGGTTGCGTGCCATAGCCAAGCGCATTCAAATATATATAACCACCTAGACATCCGAGTCCAGTGCCAGTTCCAATAGATGATATGACAAGCAATAACTAATACGGGAGTTACGAAATGTGAATAAGAAACACATATTGGCTCTTGGAGAATAGCGGAAGAAAAACCAGTTTGTTGTTATAAAAGTCGGTTATACAAATGGTTGACGCTATGAACCAAATGAACCAAATTCTAGATGACTATGAGTTTCTTAATCAATATAGCGAATCGCATCTAGCGCGATCCTTCTCGTACATTAGTTAGTAGTAGTAGTAGTAGTGGTAGCATCAGTATTAGAGACTGTATTAGACTGGCCGATAGAACTTCGACGGGGTCACCGAAAGGGTCGACTTACTGTTCTACGCAATCTTTTCCAATACTCGCACAACACTCGTTCGCAATATGTAACGTCTTAAAATTGACTTGCTTTGAATTTTGTCACACATCACACACTATCTTTGTGTTTGGTCGTTTACTCTTCAGGGAATCTTGAATATTGAAATTTAAGAACGAATTGTGCTTTTATCGAAAGTAATTTGTAAACTGAATGTTGTGCGAAATAACAAAGCCGGTCATAAGTAACTATATAGGAAAAAGAAACAAGACGTTAATCATTATTGAATTACCTTCCTGCCTGCCCTCTCCACTAACAATGTAGATGCGCATGAGCCTAACAATTGAATTACACCCACAACAATCGCAGATATATTCGGCGAGAGACTCGAACCCGACTGTTCGAATATGTTAGCTGTGTAGTTGATCATAGCAAAACAACCGCAAAACTGGTTTAAGGCCATCAAGGCTACGCCAATTAAAAAAGCTTTGCGTGCTTTATGATTGTCTATAAGTAACGATATTTATGCAAGTTCAAGGATTTCATGTTAACATTCCGTTAACATTCTACCATTTAAAGACACTCACATAAATCTTTTTGGCCCACTTGAGCTTCCTCTGGTGCCGATTCTGTTGATTGGGCCCTGTCCAATAGTTTATCCATTTCCATTTGAACTGGTAGTGGCAGACTGTGCTTCGAATATTTTACATTCCGAAAATAACGCAAAGATTTTTCAGCCCCTTTTATATTATTTCGATTGATCAGATATTGAGGACTTTCCGGTAAGAAAGCAAAGCACAAAATGAATAATAACGGCAGCGATGATAAAATCCAAGCAACTGCACTATAAGTAAAAAAGTTGCCTAAAATGAATGCGACCAAAATACCAGTGTTGCATGAAACAATTAAAAATGTTCCTAAAATACCGCGCGATCTGTAACGTAAATGATGCCGAATGAATTTTTCATATATTTGCTGTTCAAGTATACATACTTATCTTCTGAAAATTCTGTAACGTACAACGGTATTACAGAGAATATTCCCCCACCACCGAAGCCACCCAAAAGCCTTGCTAAGCATAAGTGCAATGAATTTTGAGCGAAAGGTATTATCCACCAGCCAAGCTAATAGGAATTTCTTTCACTATAAAAATTATTTGCAAGCCGTAGGAAAAAGTGAAGCCTACCAGAGCCGGCAATGTAATAAGCAATAAACAACGTTTACGACCAATTTTGTCAGCACACCACGAAAAAAATATTGTACCCAATGCTCCTCCGACACATAGCAATGAACCGATCCATCCAATTTGATGGTTGTCTAATGGGCCGGCTTTAAGAGGACTGTTTGGCGAAAGCAGCTCGACAAAACTAGCCGATGTCCAACCGCAAAATCCTCCATGCGATAGCGAAATAATGTTTACTATGATTAAATTAATTTAAATATGTTCGATGTCTTCAAAAAATTTGAAAGCGAATAACTGACCACAAATAGCAGCGAGGTATTGGTTACGCGTTGCACTCGATTCATCCATGATGCGGATTGTTTACTTTTTGCTAGAAGATTGAACATACTGCTTCTTTTTACTGTGTTTTGTCTGTTAAACTTATCTTATGGATTTTCTATAGACGACAGCTATCTATTACCACTACACTTTTACTTAGTTTTAAGTAAGTTTATTTACATTAATTATATGTCTTCGTTGATGTTCGTCGCATTATGCTTATATCTGCAGATAAGCTAATATGCATATGTAAATTATTATTAAACGTTTTACATTCAACGTTATCTGGTTTACAAGGCATTACAAATTTGGCCTTAGCTTGTTGCGTATATTTAAACTTACAACACCAATAACAACAATTAACAGATAACAAGATGTTATGAATGTAATGGAAACAAAACAATTCCTTCGCATTGTGCTCTGGAAAATGGAGTTGCTGAAGATTGTAGATGAAAATGAGATAAACATTTGCTCTGTTAACTCACTAAAGCATTTTTATGCGACCACAACTGATATGCGTACGATATAAGAGATTGCCGCTCACATCTTTTTTCCAAAACATAGGATGCAATAATAACTTTTAATATATATATATATATATACACATATATATATAATCTTATTCTTATCTCTTGAGTTTGGTTGGCTTGCAAAATGGCGGTTTGCCAGAGTATCGCACCGGCTACGTTTGATGCGGTAGATCCTTTACTATCTGATCCTTCGCCAGATATTGATATTTAGGCATATTGGTTAGCCTTGGAGAAGGCTTATTAAAGCGAAGATGCATGTGGTTTGCTATATCAAAAGATATGTCGTCAAATGTTTTATATATTTAAAATTTTTTTTAACAAGTGTAGTGCATCCCATGCCGCATTAGTTCAATGAATGCAATTAAATCGTTTATTTTAGTTTCTTTCAAAAATATCATTAATTCTTCGACGCATACAATATTGAGAGTCTTAAGCAGAATAACTGGCGTATGAGATTGTGCGACTCAACCATATCAGCTCCTACCAGCTTCTCGAAGCTAGGACAACGGCGGATAAGGTTAGAGACCTTATATAACATCCTTCAGCGGAAATAGCATACATTTCGAGTAGGGCGTGAGATAGTAACAACTTTTTTTTGCCATTTCTGAATTCTGAATCCATTTAATCATGTCTATCCGCCCATACGTCTGCCCGCTCAACATATAGGTTGACAAAATTCGGTGCACTACTTCGGCCCAAGGTCGAACTTAATTGAAAGTGGATTGGATTGATCCATTTTTGTCACATTGTGGCATATTTTATAAAAGTTATTGTGTGAAAAAAATTGTCCGCTTTTAATACTGCTCGATAAAGATCGGCTAAAAATGTATTTTGACGTAATGAACGAATATGTGTACGGTGAGTGTTGATGAGATGCGGACATTTGTTAAACTCCCTCTCACATAAACATTCTTAGAATATATTCTAGTTTTTATACCCATCCATCACTTATTTTATAGGGTGTATTAAGTGTACGCGGATGTATTTATTTATTTATTTATTTAATATCATTAACTTATTTACACAGCGAATAGTATAATAATATAAAGTAGTGCATGCAAATGGAAAAGATGAAGCAATAAAATCTTATCAAGTTAAGAATAGTAGCAAATGTAAGTAGCTAATGTGTACAATTACATTGGCAAAACGAATACACAGAAGCCCTCACGATGCTAACTCTATAATTCATATAAGCAATTATCTGTACGACCGTACCTAACTGCATATCTATAAATAAGTACATAGTACAACTTGTAACCATTTATCATGTTCAGTTCATGCCTAAAAACTTTTTCATCTTAAGGAAATTACTATATAGTCGAAACGAACCTACCTAAGTCGTTGACATTTTTACAAATTATGCTAATTGAATTTGTGCGGCATTGGGAGAGATTAATTGGGACATGGTACGTAGAAGAGCGAGCTGGAACATTTAAAGATACTTGACAGTGCAAAATTGGAGAACTAATATCTCCTTTTATCATCACAATCAGAACATTCCTAATATGAGTCCTCTTTTCTCAAGCAACGACATATCAGTCAATTTTTCATAAATCGGAAGAGATAAGCAAGTATCCCATCTTTCGTCTGGTTTTAATAACTGTGATGTAGTAGTTACCAATAATAGATACTTTAAAAGTATGTTGCTTTATCGAACATTGGAGGAATATGGGAACAAGAACTAAAATTACGCCTGCCTTCGAAAATTACGCGGATGCATAAAAATTCATTTTCGAAAGATGCCGAAAAGCTACTAATCCCGATAAAAAGAAAAAAGGTAGGGACAGTCAATAGAACACCTCCTTCACAGAAGCCTCATAATCAGCATAAAAGACTATTAATGCTTTCTTTACTGTCGTTATGCTCACAACATTGCTATTGCTTCTGCCTTTGTCTTTACTTTAGTTATTGCGAATGTTTTTAATTTTTGTTTTCATTCTTATTTATAAGACTATTGATCAGCCTTAGCTCGATTAAAAAACAGTTGACAAAGTAGATGGCAAATGGAGAAAACAATTAGTGTGGTTGTGTGTGTCGTCACTACTGTAGGTAAGGCTGCGGGCCATAGCGCGCCATATTTAAACGAATTATTAAATTCATTTCGCTTACATTGCAAAGTCCATACATTTTTTTTGCTTTCGTATTAGACAACTAAAAACGCACTATCACGCACATCGGCAGAATTTCACATAGATAAGATTTTTGGTGTTTTGGTTAGAGGGAAAGTAGTTCAGATACTGATGAAGCAAAGAAAGTATTAGATCAAAAAACCCTTGCAATAATGAATTTGTCAGTAATGGTTTCAGAATGAAGTTCCAGAGAAATATGTATAGAATGTTTTAAGGTCCTCGTGCAAAGCGGTTGCTACAGCCGGTAAAGCGCGTTTTAAATACCAAAAATGCGAAAAATGTTCGCTTCAATTAAATATAAATATATGTTTTAAATAAATAAAATATAAATATTTTTTTTATATAAAAAAAAAAAATAATATTTAAAGCAGTACGATTGATGACATCGTGGATTCATTGATAGCCATGCCAGGATTAAATGCATTTTCAAAATATACATGGATGTATAGAGAGATTAGTGAGAAACTAGTTTTCTAAAAATGTAGATAAAGTCCTTTTTTAGTCACTGGCGCATTTCATTGGAGCAGCAGATTTAATCCAAGAAAAACAACATGTAAAGTAGAAAATTGGGAAACTGAAAATTTAAAATTTTCAACACTTCTGAGTAATTTAAGCGATATTGTTGACGTTTTATATATAAATAAAACGATCAAAGAGAAATAATTTTTCCACAACGTCCGCAACTTAAATTTATTTTTATTATTAATAATAAAGTCTTCGAAAGGAAAACAAGCTTTATAATGTGTTCCCTTTTTGTTTTCTTAATCCTCTTGAGGGCTGGATTTCCACATTTACAGGTACGTGTTCTGGATGACCACACAACTTTACTTGGCCTTGTACGTATTCCAAAAATTGCTTAACTTAATTTAATATACAAAACTTTTACTGTTTTTCAGTCTCCGTCGCAAAAAACTGCATATTGAACTCTTTCTTCCTACAAAGTCTTGCGTTCCATAACTATACCCCTGTATATGTTAGGCTCTAAAAAGTAGATCAATATGATCCAAATTCTCTACCGTTAATTTTTTTACTAAATTGCTTAACGGACCGTTTCATATTAAAACTTAAACCTTTTTCTAAAGAGTTTAGAGATTTATGTGGTTCATGCTTGGTCCATCTAAGTTTTGTGTCAAATTACTATCAAGATCAAATTTTCATCATACAACACTAACATTGAGGACTTTTTGGCATATAAAGGCTTAAATTTCCAAAGAATGCTTATACGCGCAGATATCCAAAAAATAGATCTACGTGATCCAAATTCGGTAAGGTTGTCTTCTCTGTCAATTTACTGTTTTGAACCTATTTTCACCACGAAACATTGAAAAATACACCTTTTTACCATATAAAGATTCAATTTTCGTGTAGACGGTTATATGAGAAGGGGTTCAAAAAATTGCTCAAGCCGAACTTAATTATTCATACCATATTTCAAATATCGAAGTACTACCAGACAGCGAGTTTTGTGGAATAATTTGGAAAATTGCAATATTTTTCAATATAAGAAATATTTAAAATAAGGTGTTGTGTGCGACGTGGTCGAAAAGGTGAATAAAAGACTAGGAGTTAGACCTTCTCTTCGTATAAAGACTTGATTGGTAAAGGCAAGAAAGAGAAATATCACCTGCTTCCTACCACTTCCCCAGACCAGGTAACCGGTAGGTAAAGACAAGTCCTCGTCTGCAGTAAAGCATGGCTTACGCGCATAAACCAGGGAAATACCACAAGCAATCATGACAAGTCCTCTGTAAAGATGCCAGGTATCTACTTTATAAAGCACTTCGAGAAGAAAAAACAAATGGTTACATTTGAATTTTTTTAATTTAAATATTTTAAATTGGATTATTTTGTTCGCATGATTGCCAATTATGCGTGAAGCAAGCAATCATTTTTTTAATTGGGAATTTGGAAACTATTGGGAAACGCCATCCTGAAAACTTCGCGATGGAACATATGATCGACATAAAATCCACTTTCATTGCCGTAAAGAACGTAAACGACATAGTTTGGATAGCTTGGCAACCATAGTAAACATTTGAATCGATCACATAAATATAATTAAAAGTTTTTTTCAAAAAAAATGGATTCTGATACTAAGTATGGCACTTTATTAAACGCCTATCTTTGTGCTGAGAACAAATTAATAAAAGAAGAAGTCGATGTCGATGAAAAGTTTACCGCTTGGCGGCAACAAGCTATTCTTATTCCCCATTTAGTGGAAAGAGGCGCCTTTCAAAATGACTTTATGGAAAGACATTGTTCTCGTCGTGATTGCTTTATCGATGATAGTGAATTTGTAAAGAAACGCTTGCAAGGTGTAGAAACGTTGATTAATAAGACGAAACAAAAGATCAGCCCTAGAAAGATTACTTCTAGTGATATGCCGGATATCGATAAAATTAAATTTCCACCGAAAGAAGAGTTATTGGTTTTCACACAACAAGACAGAGAAAGGCCTTCAAATCCCTCGTCAAGTTCTGATATATCACAGATCAATGTAGAAGAGGAAGAAAGGCCACGAAAAATAAGTCGAATGCAAGCATTTGTACAAACGGATTCGTCTGAAAAACCCGCCTTTCGTACTGCTCTTGATGTATTCTTATCACAAAAAGCGAAGGTAAAGAACACTAAGAAACACTTAATATATTTTCAATTGGAAACTGCTTTTGCCTTTTTACAGAAATGCGATAAAAATGATGTTAACAGCGGAGGTGAGATGCGGCGAAATACCGGGAAAACAGATTTTAATCTTGGACCTCCAAAAAAATCTCTTGGGACAACGTTAGGGCGTTATGCAAATGCCAATAAGAAAGGTTTTGTACCTCCACTGCGAACCACAAAGTAAGTCAAGGATGAAATGCAAACCATTTAAAAAACTAAATACATTTGGTCGTACTTTCGAAATGTAAACAATAGCACGTGCATGGAAAATGTAAACAAAAATTAGAACTTGCAACAACAAGCACGCACACAACAAAATATTAGGTCGAGTCATAAGTAACCTCCGTTTTTGTTATTCCGCTCTTGTTAGTTGATTGGCGGGGGCTTTGCTTCAATATTGCCCTCAAAAGGTTGTCGTCAAAGTCGGAAGGACGTCTCTTCTTGCAAGGTTGTATTTCCAGAACGGAACTTTACAAGCCAAGTTTTAATTGTCCGATCGGGTATTCACCGTATGCGCTGCATATTGTTTCAGCTATCGCCTTAGCGCTATTGCCTTGTTTAAGTTCCCAAAGCATTACATGCTTCATTCGAAAGAGAAGAAAAACAGTTGAATGTAAGATGCACCACATAAAACAGTTCAGGGAAGACTAACTGAATCCTCATCTACTTGCATCGGAAGTTATTTATGACTCGACCTAGTACTGGGTAGCAAACAGCAGAATTTTCGCTAGATATTTGAAGTGCTTTTGCGCGCTGACCAAAATCATTCATAGGCACGTATTAACGCATGAGCAAACTCATGCAAATTTCAGATCAACATCTACTGTAAATAAAAATTAACCACTGGTTTACCAAGTTTCACTTCTCATTCTTGCCACACGGTCTATATGTGTCGCAGAGCAGTAGTCGATTTAACCGGCTGTCCCCTCATTCCGTCTGGGCCAATAAAATACAACAAAAACCACAAGCTGTTTATTTTCTAATCCTGCCATCTTCTGCCGTCTTCCTAAAGACTTGGTAGTATTTACTGGTTTATAGGCTGCCAATAAAATATCAGCATCATATCATGGAAACCCGGGAAATATATGCGGCGAATAGAATATTTACCCAGACATGCAAGAAAGTAGAGTTTTGTTCTATTTTGTAGACAAATACCCTACATAAGTTGAAGACGGATTTCAAAAAATTTGGCTTAAGTTAAGCGTATTTTCTATGTTGTTTTCCTAAGTTTTTAAAAATGTCGCGAAAGCCTGGATGTACGTTCAGGCGTTTCATGTTCACCGGAAAGCGTATTAATTTTCTCATTTATGATATATTACTGTCCCTGGATTGGACATGATATATGTTCCTTCTTTCTATATGTTTATATATTAACACTAATTAATAATTAAATAATATTACAGCACCGCAAACGCGAAAGAGAATGAAAACAAACATGAAAATTTGAATCCGGAGCTGTGCGCTCTAAAGGATCATCCGGCATTAAAAAATATTGATATGAAAATAGTTGAGATGGTAACTAATGAAATTATTCATGAACTAAAATCCATTGGTAGGATAGGATTACCTTTGCTTTAGAGAATAAAAGAACAAATTTCATTTTATCTTTAGATTGGTGTGATATTGCGGGCTTAGACTATGCAAAATCAATTATAAAGGAAGCGGTGGTATATCCACTTCTTCGTCCTGATATTTTTACTGGCTTGCGCAGACCACCGCGCGGCATTTTGCTTTTCGGTCCTCCCGGCACCGGCAAAACATTAATTGGTAAATGTATAGCGTCGCAGGCGAAAGCGACGTTTTTCAGCATTAGCTCCTCATCCTTGACATCCAAATGGATAGGCGAAAGTGAGAAATTGGTGAGAGCTTTATTTGCTGTTGCTGAAGCACGTCAGCCTTCAGTAAGTATTTTTCAAATTAAAATGGAAACCAATATACTGATAGATATTTGCTTAATTTAGGTGATATTTATTGATGAAGTAGATTCTATGCTTTGTCAACGCTCGGACTCCGAAAACGAGGCTTACCGTCGTATGAAGGTAAGTATATCTGACTCTCACTTACATATGTTAAAAATAAATACTGCAAATTTTTGATAGACGGAGTTTCTGGTAAGATTAGATGGTGCGAGTACTTCAGATGACGACCGCGTTCTCGTTGTTGGTGCCACCAATAGACCGCAGGAACTTGATGAAGCTGTGCGCCGACGTTTTGTTAAACGTTTATACATACCTCTACCTGAGCTTGAAGCTCGAATCAATATTCTTACGAACCTTTTAAAAACTGTAAAAAATAGCTTAAACTTTGATGACCTAAAAAAAGTTGCAACTTTGGCAGAAGGTTACTCAGGTGCGGACATGGATAGCCTATGCCGTGAGGCTTCCATGCAACCATTGCGTTCGATACCGCCAGAATCGATTATGACCTTTAACATGGAAAATGTACGTAGCTTTTTTAATCTCGTTTGTCATTGTTTCATGTCAGAAGTCAAATTCTCAAGGAATCAGCAAGAGTATGTTCGATGGCCATTATATAAGATGGATCGGCATTTAATAATGTATGGAGATGTTTCAGCAGCAATAGGTGTACTTGCCGCCCAACTATGCCTTCTTTTGAGTTTAAACTTTGATTCTAGGTAGAAAACTAACACCATAACTCTTTATCTTAGGTTTAAGTTTTAGCGGGGTATCAGCAATGGACAATAAAAGCACAGACATGGATAAAGGTATATATACAATTAGAATGACAAGTCAATGCATTCTCCTCAGCCTTGAGAAACAGTTCAATAAGTTCTCCTGTTCACTCATCCTTTCACTGCTGTCGCAGACGTGTTGTCTAGGAGAGATTTAAAATATTATTCAGGAATAGTTGCTCTCATTCATTTATTATAACAAAAAGGCAGTCAGTCCATTTAGGTAATCGGATTTGTTGTTGTGGTATTTTTTTCTTATCCCGCAAAAATTTAGAAAAACTCTAGAAGACTTCTTACGACCCATCATTCAATTTATCAAGTTTTTAAATTTATCTAAATAAAAGTTTTTTTTTTAGCTGCGTGGCGTGGACATCAACGATTTTCATAGCGCTTTAAAGAAAATACGACCCAGTGTTTCTCAACAAGATTTGCAACAATACCTTGATTGGAATAAAATTTATGGCTCGAGTTCTTGAAATCTATTTTATTTATTATATTTTCTATACCGCCTTCATTTATGTATAAATATGTTTCTATGAATAAATTTTTCCGAAGATTTTATTAAAAAATATATGGTGTGAAATCAATTTTCTAAGAGGTGCGATTACTAAACCTTTTGCAAATTAGAAAAAGCACGTCTTTCAATATCATTTTTCAGAAATATTCTTTATACGAATACACTGATATTGATATCTGATTGATATCTTGCGCCAAAGCATGGGAAATCAATTGAATCTTTTTTTGCTTAACTCAGTAAATCATCTTTTGTTGATTTGATGGCTCGCAGAAGAAGAAGAGATGTCAGCTTTTTTTGTTTTCGAGGCAATTTAATAAAATTGAGAATACTATGAAGCTCAGATTTTATTATTTATCAACATATTCGCTTGGATTCGTGACAATTTTCCTTTTGACCTCTTGGGTAGTGCCAGCAAATATTTTAAATTAATTTGAAATAGAATAAAGGGGCACAAGTTACATTATCTTTTGTCTACTTATGGGACTGAACCAATTGAAGTTTTAACATGCTACTTCAAGTATAGCTTAGAAGAAAATAAGCGAATTCATTTCTATTAATGAGGTAGATGTGTAAGTATTTATTAACAATATATATATATATTTTTTTTGGGGGGGAATTCATTTGAAAAACAAAAGCAATTATTGTTATAAAAATTTGTACAAAATTTTAATAGAAAAATTATTTTTATATAAAGTTATTCAAACTCTAGTCATCGCAACATCATTACGGCGTTACGAGGCTATTAAATGCATTTGACCTGGACTTAATTCTTTTGATACGCGTTGCCAGTGTTTTACTGAAATATGGAAAGCCTTTCAAACATCACAATAACAGATTTCATCTTCTGCTGCACGAATAACATGTACGTATATATAGGCATTGATTGCGAGGTCTACGGAAAATCTATTAATAGTTGATGTATATAAACTTCAAATTATATATTATTACTATTGGAACTATTAACGGTTTCAGTGAACTTTCCAAAAGAAATAACTTTCACTCGGTAAATTTTCAAACTCTGAACTAAGACTGCCCAAGTATGGTTTGAGTATTTTGAAACTGAAAAAATGTATATAGTGAGCGAATCGGTTAAAAACATCTCATCATGTGAAGGAACTACTACTCGTATGTTCACTAAAAATTTGCTAACTTTAGTTTAAAATTTTTATGAGCACATGTATGATGTGTGTAGAGTTTGTTGGACAACTGTAGATTACTGAGTTTGCCAAAAAAAAAGAAAACAGTAGTAAATTTTATGGTTGAAAGGTATTTACATTACTTGAATCTTTCAGTTTTTACAATCTCACCATGAGTACATGAACGTTGTTGTTATCTCGAAAGTAGCGCCTAAACCTGTAGTTCGTCTATTTGCTTGAATGGTTTAAACGCTGTAAGTTTGGTGAGTTGGCTTTTGAAATGCTTTAGTTTACAATTTACATCGAATTCCTTGCAATTGGTTCAGAGAGCAAGATGACAAAGATGATGATAAAGAAACTTCTGATGATTCTGAACTTTTCTCCCATTCCTAAGGAATAATGAGAATAGTAACGGTAAATATAAGTAGAAGTAAAATTTACGGATTTCTTTACATCACTTTATGGTGATAATAATTGATTAAAAGTATGATGAGGAGATTTGATTGAATCCAAATATAATCTTCCACTCATGTTGTCACCTTATTACAATAGTAAAGAACTATCTCTACTGGTATCGTGCTAAAAAAAAAGTAAAATCTTTAGATTAATTTCCGCCTGATAAGGGAGAAAAGTCTTTCGTAAGCTTAATAAAATTTTTAATAAACGTTAGTTTATATTTAGTAGCCTAGTGACATATTTGCTTTCGCTTTATCTTAAATAATTAGCAAATAAGGATAATTTTTAGGAATATTAATGAAATGCTGTAAATGAATTGTTAGGAAATTTAGTTTAAAGTAATATTAAGAACGTGTAGCTAAAGTAAAATATTGAAAATCGATACAATATGCTTTGGAATATACGTTGGAATAATGGAGTTTTCAAGGCGGACTATCGTCAACAGTTACTGGCAACACTTAGCGGTAAATCAGGAAACAAAATGGCTTAAGTAGTCATTCAAATTTTTTTATCCTCATTTCGCTTTTGAATTTTACAGTTACTATTATATCTCTATCACATGGCGTGGCTTTGGGCTGGTTTTCACCAATGCTTATGAAAATGCAATCGCCAGAGACACCACTTAACTTCTCGTTGGATGTGCACGAATCGTCGTGGCTCGGCGCAATGATCTCACTGGGTGCCTTAACAGGAAATACATTGTTTTCCATTATTCTAAGCCGCTTGGGTCGCAAAGTAGCTATTTACAGCTTAGCGTTCCCTCATGCTGTAAGTTTGCCCGCTCGTCGGAATATTCGCTTTTGCGTGGAAATTGAAAATTTGTTTGTTTATTTGTTTTATATCTATATTCAGCTTCTTTGGTTGTTGCTGTATTATGCTCGAAGCATTAATTATTTATATGCGGCGCGCTTTTTCACTGGTTTCACTGGTGGCGGTTCGTACGTTGTTGTGCCTATTTTTGTTGGTGAAATATGTAACTCATCGTAAGAGATTTTTTTTTTTTTTTTATGTTTAATACATAAATGCATGTTATTGACACTTATTGACTTTTAAATTTCCGTTACAGTATACGTGGCCGTCTTACGTCCCTTTTTGGATTAACCATTAATTTGGGAACTTTATTTGGATATATACTATCGTCGCACGTTCGCTACCATAACATACCATGGATTGTCTTACCACTTCCGTGTCTCTTTTTATTTTTGGTGACACGTTATCCGGAGACTCCTCAGTTTTTATTAAGAGCAGGTAAAGAGAAGCGGGCCGAACAAGCGTTCATATTTTATCAGGGCCGTCGGTGTATGCTCACATTAAAAGAAAATTTGCGCAATCAGTTTGAGCAACTTAAGAGTACATATGGAAATCAAACAAGTGCCGGCAAGAAAGTTACCTATCAAGATTTTTGTAAGTATTTGTTAGAGATGATATATGTGTGACCAAAAAAGTACTTATACTAACTTTGTCTTTCCATTTGGAAGATTCAAAAAGAAATTGCAGGAAATAATCTATTTAAAAATCCAAGTCCGTCCATCTATCCGTTCGTTTCTAGAGCTTTCACAGAGTTGGAAAAACTGAGAACTTCTTTACAAACATTTTAAGTTTAAAGCAAGTGATTTATGCTTTAAGGCGGTTATTCATACGCCGAAGAAAGTGATAAAGAAAATTTCAAAGTGTTGTTGCCAAAAATTCTAAATACTCAGTGAACGTTGATTCAAAACTTTTTACGATCATTGAACCGTGTTTATAAAAAAAACTATTGATGATCATAAAATTAACGAAAAATGCGATATTTTACACCTCTTCACCTTCGGGCGAATACCATTTTCTAATGTACTTTTCATTTTATTTTTAACTAAAATAAATTGTGATTTTCGTGTTTTAGTGGAAGGAAAATCGCTAAAAGTACTAGGCATAGGTCTTGTACTTGGAATAATACATTCGTACTCCGGTTTGTTTGCCTTTATGAGTTACATGTCAAACATATTTGCTGCCACGAAAACTGATCTACATCCCGATACAAATACCATTATAACTGGAGTGGTGCAAGTAATCGGTTCATACCTTGCAATTGGTATAGTAGATCGATATGGCCGACGAATCTTAATGATTACATCAATTACTGGCGTGGGCCTGGGTACGGCTGCGTTGGGCTTGTACGCGTTTCTTGTTGAAAAAAATGATATTGATCTCTCCAGCTTTAGTTACTGGTTACCGGTCTTCTTAATGTCTTTCATTATATTTATGGCTAATATTGGCCTAAACGCGATAGTATATGTGATAATGGTTGAAATTTTGCCATCAAAGGTCCGTAATTAATATATATATTTATAAGAGACAAATGTTTGTCAGTGATATTTTTGACTTTGTTTTTCAGATTCGTTCAATTGGTACGATGTTTTTTATGGTTGCGTGGAGTATTTCTACGTTCATCTCTTTAAAATTGTTTCCCATGTCGATGCATTTTTTCGGATTATCATCGACAATGTGGTTTTGCTCCGCTGTCAGCATTTTTGGCGTCCTTTTCGTTGCGATATTTCTGAAGGAAACCAAAGGAATATCATTTGATGGCGTTGATAATGTGATTTTAAGTTAATTTCTTTGAATATCGTTTTTAGGAACTTGTTTTTATTGTGTTTTAAAAAGGTTAGTCTTATATTCATTATATTGAAAGTGCATTTTCTAAACTCAATACTATTTTGTGCTGAAATGAGAAAAGTGTTACCTAAAAATATACCATAATACTGTAGATTCCGCTGTTTGTGGAACAATGTAGTATATAAGTATAAATATATATAAATAAACATACGACATTAAATACATTAAGGAATAATGCCATTGAAGCAGCCTAAGAACATTTGTACATTTGAAAAAATTTTTTGAAATGAAAGGACAGGTAATAAAATAATAATGATGGTTGGTTACTGGCCTGTAACTAAGTGTTAAAAAAAAATTGTTTTTGAAAAACATAAAAGAAAGGACAACATGGAGGCATTTTGAATTTATGTAACGCTGCGACCAATAGAATACAAATTTAAATCTAAAATTAAAAAATCATCTAATCTGCATCTATAAAGCTGGAGAAGAGCGTAGGAGTTTTCAAAAGTTCGATTTTCGACTTAAAAAGCAGTCTCTTGCTAATAAATAGGGTTTAAATTATTTTTTGAAAAAATATGTCTATGTGTTTTACTGGAATATTATTTTGGGGAAAATTCGAATGAATATTGCAGAAGTTGTTTTTCAGAGTAGTGTTATCCTTGGATGCGCGAACAGCTCTTGGTGTATGAATTCATTCTGTTTCAATGCAAACGGTACGCACGACTTTCTTTCTGGACATTTGTGCCTTATATATATTTGATTTATTTATATTGTCTTTTAAAAAGGAAGAAACAATTTGCACCTCTGAAGTATTATTGTAGATCGCTGTTAATCTGTCAAATAACTTAGCGGAGTATTTTTACAGAGGCTTGTATTCAAGTCTCGCATTACAATTAACGTAGGGTTATTTTGGCGCACTGAACGGGTTGGTTCGTATAAAGTTTTTGTCTAACATGTGAAAATAATTCTTAATGAAATTACTTTCCGGGCAATCCTACATTATTCATTCAATTTCCTGAATTCCACCTTCTTTCTATACAAAGGAGGGTTTTCATGAAAGCTACTATAGGGAATGAGGCTCCAAAACGTGAACCGGCAAAGAAGGGTTTTCATGAAAGCTACTATAGGGAATGAGGCTCCAAAACGTGAACCGGCGTGACTCAAACTTATTATCAGAGAAGCAAATTCTAAGAGTAAACTCTTAAAGCACTAGCAACTAAGACTATCGGATTTAGTGAAAACTTTAGCGCACTTGGGTTTTGGACCCATGCCAATTGAGTTGATAGTCACGAACATTTGCCTACTCGGCCACTTCGGTGGATGACCCAAAGTTAACAAATAATGAAGACTTTATTATTCTTCAAATTTTTTATTCATAAAAAGCTACAATGTAGACTTTGCTGCCATATAAAAGTTTACTTTTCGGGGGAACCCTTACACAGAATGGAATCCAAAAAACCGGTCAATTAATTATTATGCTAAATTACTGTTGCGGATCGATTTTTTTACTATATAAGACATTATTTTTCATGAGAATCCTTCCATGGTGTCCAAAAGCAGAACAACGTGATCCAGTCTCAGTACAGTGCCCTTGAGCCAAAGCGCTTCGGTATGCCAAATTTTGTGAAAACATCTCTGCAACATGCGTCATGTAGATTGAAGGCAAGTCTTCGGACGGACAAATTTCGGGCAAATAAGCAAATTTAAATCGATTCAGAAAATAATGCTGATCGGTCTAATAAAATGTATTTCCATTTTAAGTCATCCTGAATGTTGCATATCTGCACACAAACTTGATATATTCTTTACCACAATATGCATAGGGTATAAACAGATTTGTTTCTACCCATTTGGAACGCAAAAGTGTATTGATTCTACAGACATGTACGTATCAGAAAAATGGGGGGAGATCTATTCAAAATGATTCAACTGCAACATAAGACAGTTATCGCCTTAAGATATAGTCAAACTATATTTTTCATTAAAATTTATTATCAACAATTACTTGTGCTTTGCTTCAAAACACAATCGGAATAATTGATAGTAGAATTCAGAACCAGGTGCCGGGTACGTGTTCATCGCTTTGAGGAGAAGTTAAAATCTCTTTCTACTTTGCTTTATTTCACAATTTCGAAAAGATTTGAAATTTGAAAACTTATCGTATCAAATCTTTGAAACATTATTGCTAGAGTATTGTTGTTTTGTTTTATTCTTTTTGAAAATTTTCCTTTAATCAAAATTAAAATCATTCAGATTTATATTAATCGCCAACGACAAATAAAATCATTCAGAAATATTTAGAAATTATTCGTTTTGGTTCCGCAATTTTATTCAAAATTCGATTTTCATAAAAGAATTCGCAAACTTCAAGATTTTCTTAATTGAAATACGCTTTCACTTTGCTACTATAGACGGAAATGACTTCGATGAAATTTCGTCAATTAATTGATATGTCAATTGGTTCCCCCGAGCCGGGACATGTGAACTTTTATGCTCTGCATTGTCTGCTAAGTTGCATTGCAGAAAAGTTGAACATCATCGACGACACTGTGGACTTTTCCAAATACGATACTTTAGTTTTATATGCGACAAGCAAACCGAATCGTAAGAAGATTATATTCGTTATATAATTATTAACATCAGATATTTTCTTTATTTCCATTATAGATCAATTAGCTAAACTGCTTACGGGCAGCGTGCGTTTAGCTGGTGGAGCAGATGAAGAAAATCCTCCCGGCGGTGATGAGCACCCAACTGAACCGGAAGAAGAAGAAAAAATTGAGCTTGAGGAGAAAGAAGAGAAAGAGCTTGAGTTGGAGAAACCGCTTGCCCCAGAGCCAGAGCAAAGCGGTGT
Source organism: Glossina morsitans morsitans (assembly GCA_001077435.1). Lineage (NCBI taxonomy): Eukaryota > Metazoa > Arthropoda > Insecta > Diptera > Glossinidae > Glossina > Glossina morsitans. Next base: position 21,538 of record CCAG010016483.1, on the reverse strand, counting down.
CATCGAAGTTGCTGTTGGGGAAGAAGAACAAGAGAGAGAGCCCAGCGAGAAATCAATTTCATCCAAAGTTTCTCTACATGAGTTGGATTTTCGTGTGACGAAATTGGAAATAATTGCCCAAAGGCAGTCTGTACTGGAGGAGTACTTTACCGGTGTTTCCGTAATGAAAGACCAGATTGAATTTGCCATAACTCATCTGTTGCATCTAACTCTTTTGACGCTGAGTAAGGCGCCTGATGCCAAACGAATACGGGAATTATATGAAATGGGAAAATCGTTACTACAACTGCGCGATGTGAATCCACACATTGAGGGCGCAAAACTTTTTGACGTCACCGCATTCCCATCATTACATTTTGGTGAATCCGGTTTGCAGCTGACCGAAAGGATGTCAGAAGAAGGCATATTTGAGTTACAACATGAAAAAAAAGAGGGAGAAGATGATCACAAAATGATTGAGGACCATCTGTGTTATTCGGGAGAAAAACTTCTCGAACAATTGCTTGAACTCAAAAGTGACTTTTGTCTATTGGTCAACAAAGTCAATGAAGTATCTGCGAGAGTGCTAAAGCAAGAAAGTCAGCAAACTGTGGCACGTACGCAAGAGCTGCAGGAGCAAATGAAAGAGGTCAAGCTATTTACGACTAATCTGAAGACAAATCAAGATCGCATGGAAATGCGTATTTCTCATAATATAAATAATATTGAGACGATTAAATCGACTCTCGAGGATGTGCTTGCAGAAAAGGTGGACAAATCTGAATTGGAAATTCTGCTCGCCGACAAGGTCGATTACAATCAACTGCAACGCAAAGTGTCGCTTGACCAAATGCTCGAATTGCAATGCCGCATCGATAAAAAGTTTTGCGAAATGCTTCGGCAAATTAATGACAACGACAGGAAAAATAATATGATGGTTGAACATTTGAAGGAGACTTTAGGCTTCGCAGCCATCGAAGGCATATTAAGTACTTTCAAGGGTCAAATTGAAAAAGAAATTCATCATTTGCAGCACATGTTACAAACTTATATAGACTCAACTAACGATGAGTGTGCGGCGGCCGGTGCGCGCATCAAGGTTCTTCAAGATCTGGCTTGCTTATCTTGCGATACCACCTGTGTAATGCGCTCTATGGAGAAGGCCAAAGTTGCAAAGTTACCTAATGCGCATGCATCAGTGCTTCTTAGTCCACTGATCACTTATGAATTAGGCTCGATACGAAAATCGGGCATTATGGGCTTTTATCGTAAAGATGATTTTCCTCATGCACCGCACGCTTGGATGAATCGTCAGAACGCTGGCTTAGCTAATCTTAAAAAATGTGTTCCCCGTCATGCGGGCGGCTCGCACACAACCAACACTGCCCGAGACCGTGTAGAGAAAATCACAATGAATAACAAAAAATAGATTCTACATTTTTTCTACATATATATGCGTACACTTTCCAAGCACTTGGCGACCTCTGCTGGTGCTTGTTTCATGTTAATTTCTGTTGTATAATTTGAGTCGATTTCGAATTTGATACTCGTTGTCATCCATAAGATGACGATAGATCAGATCCATTGCTAGGCTTGTGTGCTTTTCAAAACAAGTATTCAATTATTGTTCTTGATAGCAAATCATATCTGTAGTCATTTGTTTTAGTTTATCATAGACTTGATGTATTTTATTTTTAGGGATTTTTGGTTTTTGAAAAATATATATTCATCCCTGACGGAAGAAAAAAAAAACTTTTCATTTCGCATTAAAAGGGCAAAGAAATCGATTTATATTAAATGAACTCCATACCTACACATCACCCAAAGTGGCCGCTTTGAATTTGTGAAAAAATGGTTGCAAAGCATATGAAGTTCCAATATTTTGTGATGACTTTTATTTTTATGAAAAGACATTTGGATATCCATAATCAGTTTTTCTTTACGCGGTCTAATTTTACCATACCGTTGACAAATGGTTAATTTTAACCTATATTATGTGTGACATCGCTAAAGTCGCAAAAATGAAGAGAGGGAAATGAAATTTGGCAAAAATATGTCTTGATCGATTAATAATGTGAGGTGAGAAAACGAGCATGACCTGTTTTCATACACGCCTACAGGAGATTAGAAACTGAGATAACCTCGAAAAAATGCCGACAATTTTTTCATATTTTCGTTTATAACTTGCAACCCCGTCAAAATTATTTATTCGTGTATCTGAAGACCTTTTTCAGCCCCTGTTAACTTAGCAGAAGGAGCTCTGTCAAAAATTTCTTGGCATGAGAAACAAGTTGAGAAACAAAATATAATTCCTTTTCAGCTCATTATTTTTGTCAGCGTCTATGTAAACGGATGACCCTTCTTTGGAAAGGTCAATAGACTGGAGAAGCAGAGTGAAGGACAACTGCAAGCAATAAGATTTATAAGATGATCCGATCTAGCACACAAGTTGTACCTTGCTGTTGCTGCGAATGGGTGACAGATGTTTCGTAATTGGCTTCTAATGGGTCGTAATTTCTTCAAGTATCGTCCGAAAAATGTAAATATTTCGGATACTGATTGACGCAGGTTTTATGAAGCAGCAAAGGAAAAGCCCCTCATATCTTGTGCGGATGCGCAGCCATCTGTCGAATTTGACACCAAATCTTTGGCGAACCTTTCATAACACCGAACACCGCACAATATCCCCAATCAAAAAAATTAGCGGAATGCATAAGAACTCTAAAGCGGGAGAGCCAAGAACACTGACGCGGCACGAACGGCCCACAATTAAGTTGTACTCTTCAATTAATAACGAATGAACAAATATATTCATCAAATATTGAAGCCTTATCTGTAATTCTAACATGCGGAATTAAGTGCGTTCTAGGGAGCTGCTGAGCCAAGGATTTCGAGTTTTTACATAAAAGTAATCTTAACGTAAAGTCCAGTCAGCGACGTCTATGTTCAATGCCATCGTCGTCCATGTTGCCTCAATAATCTTATCAAAAATATTCTAACACCTAACTTATGATTACTTATATGCCACTCTGCTATGTACACATTCACAGTTCACTTTGTTCTGGGTATATTTCAAGAACATCTCGGATTGTTGTTAAAATGTTGATATTTGCGATATATTTTTTATGTTCTGCAAAAGTTTCGCAGAGATCGCTTTAAGTCTCGCTTGGTTATGTAATTTAAACATTCTTCAAATTTAAACATTCCTCAAGATATTTGCTTACATGGTAAATCCTGAAAAATATCGATACTGTTATTCAGTGCCAATGAAGCTAATTGTGACGTCATTTTCTCTTACAAAAATATCGGCACCGACATCTTCACCTGTTCCCAATAAGAATAAGGGTATAAGTCCTCTTTGGTAGTTTCTTTCACCAATCCATAGTCTAATCTAAAAACACTATATCGTCCTCCATACTCTATCCTGCCATAACTCTATCCTCTATCTTGGTGTAAAAACATCTAAAGAGAATACAATTTACAAAACTTCAGTGCAAATGATGTAAAGAGGACAAATTATGTTTACTACGTCATCACGGTACAACAGAGCGTATGCGTATTTACTTATGTATTTGTAATAATAATGAACTTACAATTAAACAAACGAAAGGGAGGCTACAGCTACAAGGCTTTTGAGCTCCATGCAAAGGACTATTGTCCTGTATATAAGTAATTTTGCAAGAGTATATGTATTTAAAAACATAAAAGTGTGTACGCCCCAGATTTATTATCAAGATATGATTGATTGAAGTTTTCACAGACTTTTTGTCTAAATATTAATGTATGACAAGAAAGAGAAATGTAAGAGCGCTACTTATGTTAGGGTAAAAGGAGCATTAAAAGTCGCTAATGTGTGAAAATTTTGAAAATATTCTAAGGTGAAGGGGACCTTATTATTCTAGGTGGGTGCAAATAGTGAAACAAATTTAAACTTTTTTACATAGAAGCTTGCGTATGCCGTCTTTATCATTAAAAGTGTGTTTTTGATGAAGACTTCCACACTTTCTTTAAACTGACGAATTTGATCTAAACAATTTCGCATTTCATACAAGCATATATTCAATAAAAGGAAATGAATTTCAATGCATTAACGAATTACCAGCACGTTTAAAAACACGATATGAAACATCGTATATTTTCGTACTATATATTATATTTGTCATGCCGTATATAATTTACTATCATACAATGCTTTCATATACATTTATATAAAGATACGTGCAAATTAAATAACTGATTGTTGGTTAGAATCATTATAAAGCCGGCAAGTGGTAGGTATTAAAAAATTCGGTCACGTATAAGTAATTTCTTACTATTTCAGATTTTGATTGGACTTGTGAATCAGTAAGTAGGGACGCACAAAATCAGAATTTACTATATTTCAGATTTTTGATAGTCGTAGTTACAATTATCGGACTTAAGCATTTCATGCATTGAATTTACGAGCCGTAAATTTCTTTTCTACTCTTCCTATCCATGTATGTCAAGTGCGCCAAGTAACCTGTCAAGCCAAATATGCTACGTAATTTTTCTCTTATAAAATTAACGTAATTTAAATTAATTTAATTTATATTAAAAAAGCGAATTTATTATAATTTCGGTAGTAACGATTTTAAAGATTAATAATAATAACAATAACAGTATTAACTGTTATGTATATAAAAATTATTATAAATAAACGAAATAGTAACAAATATACATATGCGCAAAATGTAACAACAAAATATACAAGATGGTACTTTTATAACGACGAATACTTACCCACATAAATTGAATGAAAATGTGGCAACGCCATTTGTTTTATTGTTTTGGCATCATTTATTCAACGGTCGCTGGCATTGTTTTTGTAAAATTTCAGACTCATTACTCAGAGAGTATTCTTTTTTTTTTGGCTTACTCTCAGGAAAGTCAAAAAGTACTCAGTGTGATGCATAAGAAATGTACAGCAAAGTAAATTTTAGTCTGATTTTATTCTCAGCAAAGTCGAAAGGCACTCGGTGGCATTCATAAGAAATGTACAGCAAAGTAAATTTTACTCTGAGAAATACGATTTTATTCTCAGCAAAGTCAAAAGGCAATCGGTGGCATCCATAAGAAATGTACAGCAAAGTAAATTTTATTCTGAGAAATACGATTTTACTCTCAGCATAATCAAAAGGCGCCCAGTGCCATCCGTAAGAAATGTAAAGCAATGTAAACTTTACTCTCAGAAGTAGAATTTTGTTCTCAGCAAATAAAAAATTGAATAAATGATGCCAAGAAAGAAATTTCCTCTCAGCTGTTTTAGTACACTCACTATCAATGTAACGCGCACACTCATTTCATTTTTTCTTTTCTTTTTTAGTTTTGAATGAATAATAATTATACGTTAAATTATAAAATTAATGTTTTGGAGTTTTGGAGCTGTTAAGGTTCGTCACACGCTTTGTGTTGTGTTGTGTTGGAAATAATCTTAACGCGATTTTTGTTAAAAGAAATTTGAGCAAGTCGTTTTTTCATAAGAGACACAAACGCAAGGCAAAATAAAAAGGCGTGGAATGTAAACATAATTGTTTGTTAAGCAATATTTTTGATATCGTCTCCCGGTATTTCGTCATTTATACTCTTTACGTCGAGTGAAATAATATTTTGATGCTTACGAGTGTACCTACAAAAATAAGTGGATCTTAAGGATTTCACGATATAAACATACAAATGTATGTGTAGAAGTAATTTTAATGGAATTGCTTCAGTCGCTTTTATTATTGTGGTTTTTTCTTTTATTATTAACAATTGCGGAAATTGCACAAATTCAGTGAAATTGATTTATGTGCTACAGCAGTAATAAACAGAGAATGGAAAACAATGGTATAATTGAAAATTTAATAAGAAAAACGATACTTTGCCAGTAATAACTCTTACGTACATATAGACGCATGTGTGTGTTTATAAAAACGACAGTGAAATTAAGCTTTGTCTTCTGTGCTTTTGTTTGTTTATTTGCTCCATTAAGTTGGCATTAAATGCATGCTGACCAAATTCTTTTTTTTTCTGATTTGCTTTTTGACCTCTTCGTGTTTGCGCTCCAATAGAAAAGCGCTATTCAAGGCGTAAGTTTGCCAACAAAATTTACTACACAACAACATCAACAACAACGTTAACGTAAAAAATGGCGATGCATCAAAAGGGAAACAACGGTGTGAGCGATTTTGTGCTCCTGGATGAAATAACTATGGAAAAATTCATGGATAACCTCCGAAAGCGGTAAGATGCAAGAAGAAGTCTTAAAATGATAGCTTTTCTATTATGACAACGTTATAGTGATGTTTTATGATACAATTTTAAAAGTCGCTATCATAAAAAATCATTGAGTTTTATTGTATTGTTGTTGTCTTTTAATAGCAAAAAAAAAAATAATATTAAGTTGGTCTAGTTCAAGGTTTTCCACTAGCAATCATTTAGTATAACAAAGTTTTTGTGCTTTATTTTTCTATGTTAATTGTGTAAACTGGTTTCGTAGTTTCTGGTCATTGACTAAACGTAAGAATTCTAGAAGAGAGAAAAAAAAAAACATAAACACTTGTCAGCTTACGTAAGAAAAACAGCTAAACATATGAAGTCACGTAAATACCAATAGTGAAAAAGACAAAAACATAAGAATTATAAAAACATATCCATCTTTGTTGTAAAGGAAAAAAGTTTAATGAAATGCTAAGATCCATCGTAGCTTCACTCAAAGACAAGGCTTTTACAGGTTGCAAAAGAAGGGGCGCTTTTAATAACAGCATTGATGTGCTCCAAGAATTCAATGCTAACTTTCCCTGTTCAGCAGTAAATCTTTCTTTACCTGCACTATGTTCATGATAAGGTTTACATTGCATTTGCGACCTATCGAAAAACGCTTAAGAAACCCATAAAATACATACGTAATAAATGAAAATAGCGGAATCCAATTGGAACTTTTGGTCCGTCGGTCCGCAGAAATCGCTTTACGATGCCAATGTGATACTGCTTAGAAGATTTTTCTTTCTTGCCCGTTAACTTAAGTTATATCGGCCCATGAATGATACATATTTTTTATTCAAATAGCGGACTTACGATATCTTTTACAACCCTGAACACTTAACGTTTTCTCCCAGAGAAAATGAAGACGAGGATTAATTTAAAATTACCCAAACAAGTGTACAATATACAAACTTTCCCCTCTTAATTTCCTGCATGAGATGAAAAAATTATCTATTAAAGCCATTGCAAGATAACCAGGTACAAGAGTATGATACAACAAAGCTGCTAAATTTATTATTCCGTAAGCAACACTTTCTTCCCTCTTCGCGCAAAACAAGACACAAGACCAACAACTAATCTGATAGTTAATTACAGAAGGGAGAAACTACATTCGGGACGTGACTACGGATTAGCTTGATTTTATGATATTTTAATGTTTGCAATGGAAAAGAAGAAAGTTCGATTGGGGCGGCATCTCGCATGTCCACCTTCATTAAAATCTTTAACACCGCAGGCTTTTATTCCGGTCTACTCTCAAAGTCCTTTAAGTGATACTCATATGAACGAGTAATGAAAATTTTGTGATGGGAAAATTAATCCACTACGTCCCAGTGTCCATCATATTTATTGTAGAATTAAGGCACTTGTAGGCAGATGATATGTCTTCATTTGGGAAGTTTTAAGCATTCTTGTTTACTTTACGATTAAAAAGTATAACATCACAAAAAAGTGAAGAAGAATAACATTTAATCAGTCTGCGGGGACATGGCCGATTTTATTTCTTTCTTGCAAATAAACAGTAGATTTCTCCGTAAAGTAAATTCGGAAAATTTCAACTTTCTATCTCTCACAATTTGTGAGCAATAGGCAAAACAGTACAAATTTTCGCTCGGAGAAACAGAGTTGCGTTCACTTCACGCTGTGGTTCGATCGTGTGTTCTGACCAATTTGCCCAGTTTTCAATCCCAACTAGCATGTGGAAACTTCCAATGCTTGTACGAAATTTGAAGTCGATATCTTCCTGTTTGCGACCAGGAAAATGTCGAAAACTCACCGCACAGACACACAGATATGGCTGAATCGGATCAGAATTTTACGTTGATCAGGCATATATATGCTTTAAAGCGTTTCTGCAAACGATTGTGTCAAAATGCGTATATGCCCATCATTCAGTGATGGATTTAAAAGCGAATTACATAATATCGAATTGTACTAATCAATAAGTGAAGAGAAGTAAGAGTTCATGACGACTTTTACGATTTCAGCAAGTGCTCTGGCAATAGGCAGACGTCGATTAAGAATATATTTTATGGCTTCCATGCTTCATATTTAACATGTCGTTTTAGATATCATATCTCATGTACATTTTTACTACATCCAAACAAAACTTATATAGGCTGAGCACACTCAGCTATCTATAACATAATATGTACTACTCCTTTCTATTTTTTTTTATGTGTTTTTTACGCTCATCACCGAAGGACGAGCGGGATATTCATTTTGTCAAAACGTTTGCAATATCCCGGAGGAAGCTTTAGAGAGCCAGCGTTAAATTGTAAATCGATTTAGGCATGCCCGTCTGTCCCTTTGTCCGTCTGTATTATCCCCATTGTAAACATTTCCTTTGCTGAAAAAACGAATCTATCAGTTTCATATTTGTCAGAAGTATTGAAAGTGTTTGAAGACAGATTGGTATTGAAAATAGCCGAACTCGCTATCAGAACAAACATAAGAGCTCATAAACAACGGTAGACAGAGTAGACACTTACGATATAAATTTTCACTTTTATCCTGAAAAAAAGGAAACAATCAGCCAAGGCCATCCAATACCAGAGAGTACGAAAATTTGGCTTCTTCCTCTTTTTACGTTTTTTTTTTCAGAATAACGGTGTCGGTTATAAAAGACTCGATCATAGTCGAACATAATTTTCTTGGTTTTCTCGGTAATTGTGTGACAAACCGTTTCGCCGATTTGATCTTAGATCAAATTTGACAATCGACTCTTGAACTCTTTGACACTTGAACGCTTTCCGTTTCCATGAACTATTCTATTCTTCGCCCAAAGGCCATTTGGGGTTGCTATACAGTCCAAAGCAAGTCCATCTGAATACGCAATAAGAAGAGAAAAAGAAATTTCTGATTTTGTATATCCTGCTAAGGTGTCCGGCATCATTTTAAACGAAATCATATACTGAGGAACTGGATTCTTTTCAGTTGAAGAGTTATGTGTACAGTATCGTTAAACAGATGGCATAATAATTTAAACGAAAAAGACATCTTAAAAGAGATTGTGAGAGATATTTAGTGGAAATGAAATGAAAAACATGCCACTGTTATAATGGTTCAGCACTGCAAACGCAAACACTTGTAGGTTAATATGCTCGGCATTATAAAAATTATTCAAATCAAGAAAAACTTGCTCCGAAATCGAAAGTCGCATTACACGCATTCAATTGTTTGCTTAAATAATACCCATGTGAGCACAGATTCAAGCATGTGCACGATAAAAAACACCAGCGAGTTAATGCCCACTTTTTCTTGTTATGACAAAATACTATTAATGGAATAATATCTGGTATAAAGTTGAATTTTTGTGGCGATAATCGAAAATGCAATTAAACGATCCAATGCGATTATTATAAATATTGTTAGGAAAGAAGTTGACTCATCTCTAACCTAAATATTGCTCATATTGCTCATATATATATATATATATATATATATATATATCCTTTCCTTTTCAACTCGGTTTGGGTTAAGAGAACCAATAAAAAATCAAATAAGAGAAACATAGTTTGTATTACAAAACTTGCTTTTTCCTCTACGTATTTTGACTTTGAACAATTTGTAGAATATCGAGACTTGCGATGTGAGTCATACATATGCGTTATAAAAAAACAACAACAAAAACAACAAACGATGGCAACTTAAACAGCGGGAGCGAAGAGAGATTTTTTTATATTCACCATTAAGAAAGTATTTTAAGTTTATCGTCTCCGATATGTTTCTCATAAAGTCAGTTATAGGGTATTTTGGCAGACGCCTTTTGTGGTATTCATTAAAAGACAAACATACAAATTTATTGGCAAATTCACCCAAATCCATCACTAACCAGCACATATTGCATTATTCCTCCCCGCATTACACAAAATGTAGCTGAGACCCTTAGCTGGTGTTTTTTTTTTCTTTTAATTAGCAATATTTTGCTCAAGACATACGTGCTATGAGTGTTGGTTTTTTGTTTTAATATTTCTGTAACTTAACCTACGCCAATTTTAATCATGTTTTCTTCAATGAAACAACAAAACAGTGCCTCTTGATAATTCAAACTTAATATTAAAGTAGGCTTTGCTTAAAAATATATATTTCAAAGGAGTTTGCCTATAACGACCTTTATATCCGTTCTCTTTATGGGTTATATCAACAGGTAGGACCTTTACCTTGAGACACGAGAAAATCTACATATAACTCGTAGGCACAGTCGATGTGCCTTTTGGCTTAAACCTACGATGTCCGCTGACACAACGGGTTATTTATGAACAGGCGCCGCCCCATTGAGTGGGACAGTCTCCATAAGCTAGGGTCACCACTACTCCTGACATATCAGATCGATTTAAAGCCACTCTGGGGGGGAAGTGGTGGAAGTAACTCATAGCCACATTCGCTGCCTTCAAACACTGCTTGGCCGACACTTATCGTGAATTTTAAGCTGTTTCGTGTCTCACTTGTTGAATGCAACGGTTGAATTGCTGTTAATAGGACGCGAATTGTTGTAATCGATGAAATTCACAAAACGTTGAGGACAATTGATTGTAAAGATCTTGACTTGACCATCAAAACGGTTTTCAAAAATCTTGATTGCATTTTTTGATAGCAATCACTCGCGGTAATATCTTTGGAAGACGAACGTCGTGAGCAAACCTAAATTTTCCTAATTTTTTCAATTTGAATTGAGCTATGATTCATTCCATTGTTTAATATGTCTCAAGTTTCCAGCAGTGAAGAGAGATTTGGACTCGTACTCTTATCTAACTTATACTATCCATTAAGGTCTTAATGTCGATGAGATTCGGATCTACTACGAACCACCATCGCTAACTTTCTTCAGCGTTCCTCCCGTAAGCCCTCTGAACCTACTTCACGGTTACGTCTAAAAATACGCTTGTTAGCGCGTGCTGTCTTAGGATAACCTTTATTCGATTTTATTAAGTTATCATCGTTACCATGCGCTGGCTTAGTTTTGATTCATCTCTTATATGGGACCCATAAAATTTTGGAACCACTCCTTCTTATTACGCAGATGGTCATTTGCTCTTAAATCTGCACCTTAATCCCTTTTTGTTTTTTAGAAAACAATGAATCGAACGAAAGCTCCATCTCCGTCCATCTCTCTTTAATGATTTTGACTGATGTTTCCGATGTCTCTCCTCCAAAGAGCATATTTCATACAAACCTTTTTGCAATTGCAGTCGTAGAAAATATGAGTTGGTTGGGTTAACCGGTGATGCATTCTTTAGTATCGATTCCATTACTTTTTCTAGCATTATTCGCTTTGGTCCCGGCTAGAAAAAACGACTGATATCTTTTACGAAATCATGACAAAATAAAAAATTCTGGAGAAAAAACTAAAACATAATTATGGTTCCATTTGAGATTTTATGAAATGATTTATGTGTAAACTTGGAATGTTACAAAACTTTAATAATCAAATTTTACCCGCCTTTTAAATTGGAATGTGCTCCTGATTTCTTGTCAACTATTGGATACATAATATTTTCAAACAGTGGCGACTGATAAAATCAAAATCATTTGGGTAAAAACGTTTCGTCGGAAGATGGCCATCTAAACTTTCCGCCACACATTTATTTGACATGACGTTTTGTTTACAAAAACGTTCGAATTTTGCTAATAACGTTGTCAATAACGTATAATACATGTGCAAGCAAACGAGTTCGTTTATAATATATTTGCGTGGGTGTGCTTTTTATTTTCCATCTTTTTATGTGAACACGAAACAAGAGAGATTTATTAAGAATTACCCTAAAATAAATTTTAATGAACACAAAAAAGAAAAGATTTTTACCCGTTGACTTATGCTATTAAGTGTGATATCATTATAAAAATTTGCGTCGCTCTTGCAATAATAAGGCAAAGAAGAAGCGCTTGCTAAATACACCCAACTCTCTCTTTACTCGACAGATTTTCCGACTTAATATCACAAAAGACATTTTCCCAAATATTTTTCTATGAAGGATAAATCTGCTTGTGTGTGTGGTCGACTTATTCCGAAGTTTTATACTTGTTGTTCCAAATTTTTTTATACAATTAGATTGATATCAAATGTACATGCCGTTGATCTCGTTGAAAAGTGTATTCCCGGTACTGCTTTTTTGCAAGAAGATGGTAAGTAAGAAAGTGACTGGAAGAAAAGATTCTGAAAACTGCAAAATGTGAAGATAGCGGAGCGAACTTTTTGAACTTACAGAAAACAGCTACTTCGCTTGCCGTTCAATCTAAAAAACATCTCACTCATCATGCTTCTATACTTCCGGGCCTTCTTAGTAATGCTTATGAAATGCTAGTGAAATATTCTCGTTTTTGCGGTGTTAGGTATATTTATCCCATGTACTGGGTTAGCACTGAATTAGTCTTGGTAAAAATGGTGTTGGGCGTAAAAAATGTAATGTTAGATATTTATGTTATGACTGCGCCCATATCATCATACACCCACTATCATCATAATTAGTTGTTTTTATGCAAACAGACCAAGAAAGCTTTTGTTGTTAAATTTTCATTTCAATTTTTTTAAATACGTACACATTGAGACGCATTATTAAGCGCCATAAGAACCGGCTTGATTTGTTTATAACGCAATATATACATTATCTAAATTAATAGGTAAAAAAAACGAACAGTTGAACAGATTTAATGGGCTTTCATATTCATGACTTGATAGCTAAGTGGTGAACTTTCAAGCTACAGACTACATCCGATTACGAAAGCATACAATTGCGAGATAAACGATAACGCGGTAGTCTTACAAATAAACAAATCGATAAAATGCTTTGCATATTTAAGGAGTAAACCCATGTCTAGAAAGAAGAGTCTAATGAAAGTGTTTCTTTGACCATCTTCCGTTGGGAAAGGAAGCAACTTAATATAATGGCGATATTCGAGGTACTCTCCGCATGTATAGTCAAGCAGGTAAGAATCGCAACTACCAACTCCATATCAGTGGGCTCAAATCTCATCACGGTAAAATTTACTTTTGGTCGCAGCTATACTGTGTACTCAATGAGTAAAGGCATAACACCATCAGCTCTCTATTTTCTTTTCTTTCCTCACTTGTTCTTTGACCGACACCTGAATGATTGATCATATCAAAAAATAAAAAAACTAAGAAAATTTATTTTTGTGCAATGTTAATAAAATAAATAAATAAACAAGTAAGAAAATTATAGTCGGTTGCGACCGAACCTTCTATACTCATTACTGTTATCCCATAAACGAATGAATGCAAGTAAAAATATAAATTTCCACATTTCATAATATTGGGTGGCCTTGGCTGATTTTTTCAATATGTGAGTAACATGTGTAGTCGAATAGGCAAAGGATTGCCACTAATAACTAAATGGTCGTGGATTTAAATCTGAAGACAGGCGACATGGCCTTTAAATCCATACTTTGTGAATTTGTTTACAAAATATTTAGATAATAAAACATAAATAAATAATTTTGTAAAAATTTATATTGTGTATCTGTCGTAGTTTATCAGCAACCAGTAAAAGACACAGAAAGCAAAATTGTTCTCAGTTTTGGTTGCATAGACCTGCGGGCGTTGTAGGCGTTATCTTCTTTCTTCGCGAACGGGAGAATGTGTATCAAAGATACTGCCCCGTTTGTTAGAAGGACAGATGGATGGATTAACAGACGGACATGTTTAGGTGCATTTCGAATTTGAAGCTGACCAATTATTTATATGCTTTATGAGGTTTTTGAAGTTTGCTTTTTTGGGGTCTTATAAGACATTGAAATTTTGATAGACTATGCATAAGGTAGGTCTGGTCAGTTTTTCCCATTTTGTCAGATACTACAGCAATTTTTGTAGATTTATATGCTGTAGTTTATGAGTAATGAGCAAAAAGGCAATTTTTTATTCCGTTTTAAAAAGCAGAAGTGGCCTCACTTCACGTGGCACTGTGGACGTGTCGTTCAAGCAATTTGCCGCATTTTCAATACCAACTTGCGGGCAAAAACTTACAATGTTTCTGCCAAATTCGAAGACGTTAGATTAATTTTTGCGGTTAGTAGAATGTTTTAAACTGACATTATATAGACGGACAGACAGACAGACTTGCATCGATTCAGATTTTATTCCTGATCGAGGACCTCTGAAGTTTCCTTCTTCCCTCCATCCTTCCTTCCTTCCCTCCTCCCCCTCATCCTTCGGTCATGAGTATAAAAATTGATTTTCCCAAAAATTTCTAATGGCTTAAATCTAAACCTCTGTTCATTCCCCAGTTGTCTTACTTTCAATATTTTTGCACGACTGCGTTTAAGTTTAAATTTTAAAAACTTTTATGCTCATCTCCGTTTTCTAACACAAATTTCCGTGATTTTCCTTTCTGTAAAAAAAAAAAATTATGATCTATTCTGTATAGCGATTTGTGTACAAATTCCTATATGTAAACGGTACGACAAATTTAGTACACCGTGGAAAATGAAGCTATGTAAGGTTTAGACTTGAAAAGTTGCAGCAGCACGATCATGGCATTGGTTTGACGTTTCAATTATCATATGCTTATGAATGTGAAAAAAATTATTGCCGCTTGCACTTGTCAACTATTGAAAGTTAGGCTCAGTGCTGTTGTTTATTAGGCAGTCAAAAGGGTAGTAATAGTGAATAGGTTTTATCATTTTATCATTTGAAAAAGAGCATCGAATATTTTTCAAAATGTGTAGACTCATCCGTGATCAACGGCTATTTACTGATTCGACACTCTGCCTATCGCGCAGTTAATGTGTGCTAAACGTAAATACGAGATTTCCTAGAATCGGTAATAAGTGTATTAAGTCTCTTTACATGTTTGCTTGTTTTTTAACTGCGTTTATTACCTGGTTAGTTGAATAACAATGAAAATGTTGTTGAAACACAAATTAATTGCACGCATGAGTCATTGTGTGTGAATTCAAACAATCTTGAAACTTGTATTTTATCTATAAGGAGTTCATAGACTAAAGTATGCAAATAAAAGTAGAAATAGGTGCAAAGTATGTGCCCAGTGACGATCGATCATAAACAAAACATAGACAATAAAATTGAAATTCAAATTAAAATTCAATAAATGTTAGTCAGTCAGAATGATGTGATATTTGTTTTTGTTTTTTACTATATATTATATTATATATGTTTATGTCATGTGAGTCATGTTTGAGGAGAGACATGCGGGGTACTTTTGAGTAAACAGATCTTAGTCTATAATAAAATTGAAATTCATTGTTTGTTTTTCAGATAACAATAAAACATTGTTTGCAATTTATCTGCAATCATAGATAATGAAACAGTTAATTGTTGTAGTGCTGTAAGCAATTCATAAAAGAGAGAAAAAAGAACAGAATTCCAATTCAGTTTCAATCGATATTAATAATCGCACTAGAAATGAGAATTTCTTTTCTTTTTCTTTTTTTTTTTTTTTTCAAGTGTATTAGATATGTATACGAGAGTCAGCGTTTGCAACATGAAACATAAAAATAATGATAATCAATTTGTATGGATGCTTTTTAATAAGCAAAGCATATGGTGTCGGTCGGTTGTAATGTGTGTGTTAGCTCAAAGAAATATTGATTAAAGAATAGAATTCGTATCTTCGTAATGAATGGTGGCGGGCTGAATAGCCATGCCGCAGTAACAACAATTGAACATAGTAACGTACAATGACCTAAAATTTTTATGGTTTTCAAACTTCTTTTACTTGTGCATGTCTTTCACGCGTTTATTATAATAAAATCTAATTTAATATTATTTTTTCACATACACATGCCCATTTAATTCCGTAATCCGTGTCCATTCCATATCGTAAACATATCTCGGATGTTTACGCATAACACTTGGGGAGATGATGATGCGAAACCATAATGAAATACGTGATTGCCGACAACAGTGCAGTGCAGTATGCAATATTAATTTCCTTAATAGCAATGCCTGGCTGGCTGGCTAACTGGCTGCAAGGCCTGCTTGTTAACACTTGTTATTTTGTACTTGGGAAATTTTGTTAATACGAATCGAACACCAAATAAATTGTGAATGCTGTGTTTGTGTCCGTTTCAATATAAACAAACTTATAGTATTTTATGAGTTGATCGTCTGTGCTATAAAACACGTGAATTGAAAAATCTCAAGTGCGAAGTGATTTGATTCATGACCTTCATGTGAAAACAAAAGTTTGTTTGTCTGCACCTAAAGCGATAGAAGCGATTGCTACCTCTTAGATAATAAGCATTGTTCCTGACATTTTAAAGTCTATTTTAGTAGTAATGCTTCAATGATGACCCGAGTATGAATTAAAAATTCAATATTGACAAGGCCTTACTGCGATCCTCTTCTTCTCAACTTTCTTGGTCTAGTGAATTTGCGATCACTTGATATTAACCTGATTGCAAGGATGTTCGCCTACCCACCAATACCAATTTTCTGTAGTCTCAGCTACGATGTAAATTCATTTTTCCCGAAGAGAACTTGTAGGTGTAAATGGAGATGTGCAATGAGAAGGCATCAATCAGCAAACGATTTTTATTGAGCATTGGTGATTTTTAAACTCAATACGACTTGTGGTACAAGGATATATTAAGTTTGTGCGGATGTACGCAATGCAAAAAGTATTTGAGATAGTCCCAATTTTTATTACAACGAAAAAAAAGTTCAAAAAGTGATTCTGAATCGATCTGAACTTGTCTGTCCATCTGTCCGTCTTATTTTCTTGTCTTTAACTTACAGGCTACAAATTTTAAGATACCGGACCGGACCACTTTTTCGAACACTTCCCATATAAAACCTTAGTTTGAAAAAATCCTTATATGAACAACTGCAGGAAGGGGTAAGGCATTTAATGCTGGTCTTTCTAACAAAAAAAGCGTAGGAAGTATGGATTTTCATAAAACTGAGGTTCGAGTTCATTAACAATTTCCTCAGCGCATGTAAGGCTTACTTCATTAGTGCTACAGGGGAGTAACTGTTAGTTATGTCGTATGCCTTTCTGTAACATCTTATTTCGAGAAGCACAAGTTTAAAATTTGTTACCCTACACCACTTCTTGTAGAAGGCATATAAAGTTCGTGCGGACATATGTAACACACAGTTTGAAGTTTTGAGATAGGTCAACGTTTTATTATAGCGACCGATTCAAAATCATTTTCTTGTATTGTCTGTACGTCCGTCCAGCCGTGTTTTAGTTTGTTCAACTTTTTTTTTTTGGTTTGATACATTGATGTGTTTTGGCTGAAGGACAGATTCTATTGAAAATGAATTGGGTTAACGCCTTATTTTGGAAATTTACATCGGACGTAGAAATATTTTGAATTCATTTCATACAAGCACACTTCTCTCAGCCTCTATATGGCTAAACGGTGTAAGTCTTAATAGATCGTGACGGACATTGGCTTCAATATGATAGTAGTTTGACAAGAAAAGTAACAGCCACAAATTTTGACGACGTAGATCCAAGTTTTGTGTTCTGTACTATGTAGCAGCGCCAATGAAAATTAAGCTTTTTACATGAATACCACATATAAATTTTGGTATTTTATTATGAAAATGAGTGAAGAATCTTATTAGGCGTAGCAATGTAGCTAAAAGTTCGCCTTGTCCGACCATAATATTTTTACTTGGTTTTTTTATTCGGCAGGCGTACATCAGTCGCTTGTATCAACATAAAGAAAGTGTTGTCGATGTAGTTAAAAACGATTGTTTTTTCTTTAAAAATTATGGGTTTTATTTAATGCGTTGCACTGTAGATGACAAATTTTACTTGACGGGAGCGTAATTTGTATTTGTCGCATTTTAAAATCCTACTTTTTCCAGTTGCTTTGTTAAGGCTCTGATCGATATTATACCTTTGCTTATGTCGTTTGTCACCGGCTATTAGCGCTACAAAATTGCAATTTAATCCAGTGCGTAGATTAATATTTGTGCCGAACTACGCACTAATATCTAGTTTAAGTTATATGTGTAAAGTTTTCTCTGTTGTGAACATGATTGTAACGAATCTTTACAATTCATTTCTTGTTTGCAAATAAGGGCGTATAGCTTAGGGCAATATGCAGCTATCTTATCTTAAAAATCGGGAATTTAGTATTTTTCATGTTAACAAGATTAAAAGTGGGTGTGTCTTATGCTTGCATATCAACTTTAACAGAATTCGATAGAAAATCAATCCCGGTTAGCCAACAGACGTGTCGAAATCACTTTTATACACATGGTATGATATATACATATATATATATATATATATATGTACATAACTTTCTAACTTGTTATCGTTATCGATTGCTTATATGTAATCCATATACTTTTTTTATCTATTGCTGGCCGTTCGTTATCAGTTGACAATTTTTCATTATTCATTGTATTTTGAAATTGCGAAACTTTCATATTGAAAAATTAATCATGATAAACGTTTGCCGCGGTTGGCACATGCCTGCTATCTTTTAATTTTTTGCATTTTTTTTATTCGCCAACAATACAAGAAAGGGAAAATTTATTTTGTTAATGAGTCTTTAAAGCATATTCGCGTAGCTATTTTTATTGTTTTACTGTTCAAATGTCTTTATACCCTACACCACTTGCGATACAGAGTATATTAACTTAATGCGGTCGTATGTAACATGCAGAAGGGCTTAAGATGGACCCATTTTTTATTATACCGATCGACTCAGAATCATCATTTGAATTGATCTAAGCCTGTCTGTCCCTCTGTTGTCTGTCCATGTAAATTTGTTTTCAAGCTACGGATCGCAATTTTTGATATATTTAGATGAAATTTGGTGCAGTGACGCGTTTTAGTTTAAGGACAGAGGCTACTGAAAATGGTTCGGATCAGTCCACTTATATAGAAACAAGATATAAGTTTTGTCTTCTAGAATAAAAATAAGAATAGCATTAGGCAGTGTGGTGTAGGCTATTCAATGGTCGGCCTTCTCCGACTATAATGTTCTTACTTGTTTTAAATTAATTTCAAAGTGTCCAAGACACGAGCTATTATAACAAATTGTCTTTTCTTGCATAATAAATGCAATTGTTTGCTGTGCTTGTGTACTCGTACTTGTCTCATTGACGTTTTGAGTTTAAACCAATAAAAACCTTGTATTTATTTTATGATGAATTTTTGATACCATCTCAGAATAATGCATAAAATATAATTATTAGACGGGGGAGTATCAATTGGTTAGCTTGGCTCAGTTTCACGTTGATCCTTTTAACTTTAAGAAATCCTTTCACAAGCTTTCTTATTGCCCATAAACAGAGTTTGTTATCTACTGTTGGCTTAGTTGCAGGCGGGTTTGCGTTCACTTTTTAATGTTAAATTTGCGCCCATCTACGCACCTATTTCTTCTGTGAATTATAACCAAAAATGTTTTCTCTCTTGCGAACATGACTGTAGTTGACACACAGTCAATCTTTTGTTATCAAATTGGAACGTATATTACGTCTTAATTCACAGCGAACGTGATGAACAACCTCTCTTTTTGGTGAGGTCAACGGAGAAAAATCGGCAACCCTTGACATTCTGGTCGTGAGAATAGAGAACGATGTCCGTTGGAGAGAACATGTGTTCAAAGTTGTCGAAAGAACCAGGCATTGGCGTAGGCTTTTTAAAGCAATGCAAAGAATAGTTCAGTGCAGCTGATGTCCGTACACCACCTACATGTGGCCAAAATTAGAGTATAACTCGTATGTGTGGACGGGAGCGCCCAAACTTTACTTGGAGACCCTCAACCACATACAGCGAAGAGTTTAGACACTGATGGGTGACGAAAGTGTGTCCAAAACTCTGGATACCCTTGAGCATAGGCCTAATGTGGGCTGTTTTGTGTTTATGTAGGGGGAAAGTGTCCTATAGAGAAAAGAGAGAGAGAGAGAATTAAATCTTTTCCTGCCACCAACTCGTTCTGGAGTTACCATGTACCACAAAACACACTATTACGACTTTTCGTTCTCTGACCGTACTGGCCACCGACGAGCAGTGGTCTTTCTCATCATACCTAGTGTCTTTCCTTCAATTTCTAAATATACGACATATAATAACAATTTATCTTTAATTAAATTAATAGAATTAAATGATCAAAGCGGTAAAAATTCCTCTCCATAGCATGCTAAACGGAGTAAACAGTAGATAACAAGTGCGACAATGAGAGAGTCTAAGCGGAACATAGCGTCGTGGAGACCGATTCGAAACATTTAGGTCGACAAAGTTTAACGGGTAAGAAGAGGAAATCCAGCCCCGAATCAATGTGACCGTACAAAACACACCGATCCTTTCCCGTTTCCTATCATATGGTGGAAGAATTCTAGTGGGAGCCCACGGCCGACCCCATGGCGTAAAGCAAACAGAAGAAAACTTCTCTAAACGGACCCTCTTCAATAAATGCGGCATTGATACTAAGACTAAATAGGGCGAATAAGTGTAAAGACGTTTGCAGATATATAGGTCAGTAGAATCCTTAACCCATCTCATAGTAAAAAAGACAACAAATTGAATCCAGCCGTATTCTGCGCTGTTGAACGCAAAAATATTTTTTGAACAGTTCGCTCTTTTTCCTGTTTTTAATCTAGCATGTCTTTAAGCTGAAGATCTCGTCTTATCTCCCTGCAGAAATTGAATTGAGCGGATGATTGAAAGTTGAACTAAATAAACATAAACTCACAGTTTTCAAAAAGCCAACACAACCTCAAAAAGTTGGAAGGCGTTTCTAGTAGATATACTATTTTAACTGTAATTTCATATTTACGATGCCTACCGTGTCCCCGTATGAACTATTTTTGGTTATCTAGATATAATTGGACCTTTAACAAATCAATCTTCACATTTATATAAGATACTGAAGCCATTTAAAATCAAATAATAATCAAATATGTTTCGGACTAAGCAAAGTAATGAAACTAAGTACTTGGTATATTTAAAATTCAATTTTATGTTCGTGCCTATCAGTTTTTTACCATAGTCCTCATATAAGCATATACTTAGCCGAAGGACAAACTGAAAAGTTAAGTTATAGATTACTTTGTTTATATAAATTTCATTACGTTGACAATGACTTTTAAGGATGAGTATCTGATAAAATATAGCATTAGGGGGATTAACAGAGAATCACTCTTTCGCTGCCCATAATAAATATCCGTGCTCTCCATATGAGATGTGTCTTGCGTGTCGTTACACTGACACTTATCATTGTTGTATTACAGAGTGTGTTTGCACGAGTATACTATGTGTGCTTACATTGTGCTACAAGTTCATGTATGTATGACAACAAAACAAGCAAAGCTGTTGGCGCCACTTAAATAAATAAATAACTACTGTGC
>CCAG010016472.1:0-74752 GCA_001077435.1 Glossina morsitans morsitans | reverse complement strand
GCTCTATAGTTTGCTCATGGATACTCCTATAACGGTTAAGCCAAAGAATTTGCACGTACTTGCCCCTTACTGAATACCAGTTGGTAGAAGCTCTAACTAATTGCTCTGGGACTTGCTCCTGGCTTCTTGCCTATTCTTCAAGTAGCCGGCCCATTGATGTCTTTTATCGTCAATGTTAATTTACTATATATGTTTTTTTTTAATTTAATGACAAAATAAATAGTAATATATAAAAAAAAAACAAATATAATATGTGTATTAGTATTTTACAAATTAGTGATGTTTAAACTTTCTAATTATACATACATGTTTTTTATATAAATGTGGCCATAACTTAGTTGTTCATATTATACTTATTTAGATTCAGCATCAAAAAGCCTGAAACCACAATCCACGTGATAGAAAGTACACTTCCAAATCTATAAGCATATATATAAGCAAAGGATGCAAAACTAATGGGGAAATGACTCTGCCCGAAATGTTTGGCATTAAATGCTCATTTATTAGGTGCTGTTGCATTGAATGTGTGCGCTGTATACTATGAAGCAACGAGACCATTTTAATGATGTCTCTTCAATTAGGCTGCACAGCACGCAAAGGATTTTGCACAAAGAACACAGAGAGAGAGCACAGAGAGACATTGACTTTTGGGAGGAGATTGCAGAAGAGTTTCTTGAATTTAAGAAAAAACGTCCCCTGAATTTTAAATTGGTTTAATGCATTTAAAAATATTGACTGAACCCCAAAAAAAAGAATATTTATAATTTGTAATTGAGTTTGCTTCAAGGTTTTGCAACAAAATGTATATGAGAAATTTTTCGTCAATTTGTCACCACTTTTTGTTTCCTTCATCCTTCCCCCGTAAAACCAATTTCCTTTCATTTTTGTTTTATTCTTATCTGTAGAGAAATTTTCAGCTTTTTAGCTAATGTACAACATGTTGAAATACATTTTTTTGTTTTGTTTACACTTTATTTTTAGTTTTAAATTAAAAAATCTCGAGATTCTCTGTCTCGAATCTTGTCCACCGAATAATGCCAAAAAAACCGATCATATAGAAACATAATGATCTCTTTGTTTTGTACTTATTGCAATATATGTTCATTTACAATAAATCCATGTGTTATTGCTTGCAAGAAACTTTTAACTAATTCCTCTTTTTTCTTTTGTGTCATTCCAGCCCTCCATCTCCCGTCACAAAATTTTCACATTCGCGCGCGTGTGCTTCGCAATCCCTCGGTGCATGGTTACATTTTTGTTGTAACAACAAAGACTAGAAAAGACATAGTGGAAAAACTCATATTACAGATATTCAAGCCGCCTGTGGACAACATTTTTTAGTTTTATTGTTCATCAAACAAAATCCATCTGTGGAAGGTCCAAACAGATTGTCGACGGAGGAATATCCAAAACCAAAGAAGGAAGACTAGGCGGCACAATAAGCAGATTCAACAAGTGAGACGTCACATCAATCACTCCATGCCATGGGAATTATCATCGGATTTCTGGCGCGAAAGTGACGAAAAGATTCTTAAAAGATGCAGTACGTTAGATATATAGAGAATCAAACAGCAACCATAAACATGAAGAATAATCATACAAACACATTTTCCATTTTTAGAGCAGTACACGTATTGTAATATATAAAGTATATAAAGCTTTAAAAAAATATGATGCAAAGAAACTTAACAAGAATTATACCAATTTATTTCTTTATTCTCTTATTCACTTAATCAAAGTGAAAAAATGACACAAAAGAAACTGCACCACCATCTTTCACTATTTATGTCAGTACTTCAGTTCAGTCGTTTGTTCGTACTGTATAGTAACAAACGGCTCAGATCAGATATATACACGCACGTGAACGTGGGAGAGATTAAAGTAAAAATCAGATACGTTAGAATTTAAAATTTCCTGTAGTTTCCTTTTGTTTCTTTGTATATAAATGGTTCCAGCAACAATTGTAATTGTTGAAAAGAAAAGGAAAAAAGAAGTAGAATTTTACAGTCTTCTTTTGCTCTGTTCATTAACACTATTCCATCATGCGGTCAGCGTATACCGCCACAAAAATATGTCCAGAAAAAATTTTGGCATTTTCAAAAATTTTAATTTCATGTTTAACATAGCGACGAGAAAGATTCGGAAAAGTCAAAAGAAAGGTCTTAGTTTTCCGTTTCATTGAATGCCATTATTATGACAGGTAATCGAATCATATTATTAACTAAGAGAATAAATAAATGTAATAACGCTCTACATTGACATAGGTAGACGTTGCAACCATTGCAAAAACCTAGAAAGCCTGACACTATTTTTACAGAATTCAAACGAAGACTGTTTCAATGGAAAGTAATATCAATTAGATTAAGCACCTCGTCTGCAATATTTCGAAGCGCCTTGAATGTTTTCATCGGTACCGATATGGAACCCGCATGTCTATACGATATCATTGTCATGGCCAATTTGAGAATAAATGCGAATTCATGATCACATATTTCACATATTAAGCCTGATTTCTCAGTTGGAAGTATTGATAGCTTACTGTCATCGTTCTACAATATATTAAATCCAGCCCCGTCTTCGAAGCAGGTGACGTGAAACTGTTTTCTTCCTATTCCGTAAAATCGCAATCACATCAGGTTCTCATGGTGGTCTCATGGTGCTCGTCGAAATATGAAATATGAAACTAAATCCAAATAAATGTAAGCAGCTTTCTTTCTCAAGAAGGAAGTCATTTATTACCCACTATTTTATAGATTCGCACAAGTTGGAGGATGTTGAGTCATTCACAGATTTAGGCGTTCTCTTTGACAATAGGTTCAACTTGCATATTGAGCTCTCGTTAAGCAAAGCTAGGTCCGCGCGTGGGTTATATAGAGGTGTTCCAAAGAGCTCGATGATCCGTATATTACGAAAAGGCTGTACACGTATTTGATTAGACCTACACTTGAGTATGCTTCTGTTGTATAATCTCCTTCTTACAGGTGCTACATAGATTGAATGGAATGTGTTCAAAAGCAATTCTTGCTGTTTGCCCTTAGCAATTTATGTTGGGACCTGATTACCTCTCTTCCCCAATAAAAAAGACAATATATCATCGGAATTATATTGAAAGTTACGTAGTTTGATTTCCTTAGAAATGAAATTTTTTTGGGATGAACTAGCTGACCAACCTTAAGCTGTACGTTTCCGTTTCAAACTTTCTAAAACAATCTACTTTTAAACCGTCTTTAATATTTGTGGAAACTCCAGAACTTCCATGCTCTTACACTATTTGAGAAACCACCTATAGAGTTACCAAATTTGTTTAATTTATATGAGACTCAAAAGTCTTGTAGCTACCGCCTGATTCCGTTTCTTTTTGTTTTTTTTTTTTTCAATAAGCCCGCTTACGTATGCCCTATTACACAGCACACAATGTTTACAAAAAAGTGCAAGCAAGATCTTAATATTTCAGACCCTTCTAAAAGAAAATACTGATATCTCTCTTCAATACCCAAATCACTATTTAAAACTAACTAATCTAAATACAAACAATGGTTTTTGTTATGGCAATTATTTTAGTGCAATATTAATGTAACTTAAAACCAGATAATGGCGTCCAAATGCGAAAAATTTTATTTGTTTTTTTTAAGCGTATTCAAAACAAGTTTCTCCTTAACAACTATGTATTGTTCAAGTCTTTATTGGGTTATTCATTAAAATGTATTTTTCTAGTCTTAGTTGGTTTCTTTGTCAAAACGTATGTATATATATAGAATTCACTTCCATTCGGCAGAATTCGGCAGAATTAAGCGAACTTAAGCCTACAAACTTAACTCTGACGACTTATCGCCTAAGATTAAATAAAAAATGAAATCTAAACAAAAATATCTGCGTATATCAAGAAAAAGAGGAAAAGAAATGGTATCCAGCCCAGCAGCACTTCACAATCTATAAATGTTCCTGAAAATACGACAAAATCGACGGAAATTTCACAATTATGAATGAAAGGTTGACAATTAATTACAACAACATCATATGTTTATGTGTAGGCGTAGTTACGACAACGCCGAGGCGCAAGAGTTAAAAAGAAAGATATCGTGTTGAGTCCAGAATCCAACAGAAAGATTGAGGTACAAAAATTAGTTCGATTTTTACAAAGCTCCCTAAATTGGCTATGTAATTCATAACTGGACATCTAGTGTGAAAACTAAACATGTGAATTTAAAAGATTTTTAATGGTAAATTCATTTTGCTGCAATGAACATTGATATGGAAGTTCGACCTTTTAATAAAGAAAGCCTATACATCTAAATTATTTCACCAGAATGCCCAACTTAGCAATACATCTATATTGCTTTACGGCATTTCTTTTGTCATTTTTATGAAGTGGGCTAAAATCCTCTCCTTTCCGCTTCTCTTTCAACACGAAGGAGGATTATCAAGTGGACTTAGTCGAGAGAGTGATATAGTAGCGTGGCTGCTGTGCTTATTAAATAATTCATATTTTGGCGTATTAGTTATGTGATCAATTCTAGGTTTCTTGCGTAGAAAGGCTCTACATAGAATAATGATGACGAATAGTGCGGAATAGGCAATACCAACATTACGTCTTGAGTTCAAATGATCTGGAATTTCTGCAGCAGTTATATTATTTCTTTGGATGCCTCAAAAATATAGAAATATTCCTCTAGTGTCTTATATTATTAACCTCACTAGATTTGCGAATTGAGTAAATGAAACATTTGCTTTGTGTTTGAACGAGTCTGTCTGTAACTCTATTGTTTCTTATGACATATTTTACAGTCTCAGGGGTAATGATGATTAGGCCTAATTCATCGTCCCCTAATTACATGGATACTACATTTCAATATAATGCTTGGTTTACGATTTCTTCATGTTAGATTTGTTTTTAGTACAAAGATTCAAACTTTAAATTTGCTGCTGCGTACTCTTTTCCTTAATTTTGGTGATTAAATTTTATAAAAGCAAAGTTTAATTTTTACATTAGGAAAGATTTTATTAATGACGTGTATTTAAGAATTTTCGAAATTGATTAAGAAATTGCTTTTTTCTTCTATTTTTTCTTTGTGGCAGTTGAGAAACATGTTGCTAAAGAAATTCTCGCCTGTGAAAACTCGGGAAATTATTTTTATTACCTGGGTTCTTTTCAGAAGTTGGGGTTCACGGTATGCCTTTGCAAAATTTAATATAATTGGTAAGCATTTGTCCTGGGTTCGGACTAAGTCTTTTTTCTAACGGTATTTCAAATTAGATTTTTGATAACATGTTTACGGAGTATTGTAAAATTAATATAATTAACACAATTTACTTGACTTGGTGTATAACTGGTGTTTAATCTCCATGTAACCGTCGAAGTTTGTGATTAAGTCGAGTTTTGTTTTTGTTCAAGTTTCTGCGGGAATATTTGACACATTCGGCACATGAATGTAATTTCATTTTCGATGGTTGCAATTTTTTGTTTCCTAGAAAATCTTTAATTTTATTTACGTCATTTCTAATTTACATTTGCTTTTGATTTAGGTTGTCGGTTGTAGTCAGTATTTGATTAGCCATTATTTATTTGGATTCCATCGTCCCTATCCGGCTGTAAATTTGGGTTCTTTAACTAATATATTGATAAGCCTACGCTTGTGTGTGATGTCTGAAATTAATTTAATTTTTTTTCAATTACTAAAGAAAAGGATTTATTTATCATATCCTGTAGAAGTTTATTCGCGGTTGTGCCAGATTTTGGCGCTTGTATATTTTGAAGGATTAAGTTGGTTATCTCCGTGTAGGTACACATCACATTTATGGTGCGAAGAATTTTATTGTAATGTTCGATTGGTTTTGGTTCTCCGATTTTGATCAGTATATACCTGCTTTTGTTCATTAAGTCCTGTATTGATAACATTTGCATCTTCGCGAGTCCGAAAATTGTCATAATAAGAATCAACATTATCATCTAATGGAAGGTTAAAAAAGTGATTTTATGTGTGCTCTTGTCATATTACTCTAGTGTGCATAATTCGCACTTCTTTACAAATTGCATAACCGTAAGCTTTAGGTTGGGCTTGTAAACCATGCTTCACTAATTCAAGTTCATCCTCCATATCTCACAGTAGTATTGAAGGTTTAGAACTTTAGCGTTTTAAACGTTATCTCAGGAAAGCTCGTCATAAATATATTTGAATATATCATAAAAATAGTCATCGATCATGATCTTGTTTGTTTGCGTTGCGTTTTAGTGATTTTTGAGCATGGTTATTAGCTCGATCCATTTCTATAAAACTACACGTTTTTTCTATAAAATTAAAATATTTTTCTGGCTAAATCCCTGTTGACCCGGAGATGGTTTTTTTATGACCACTTGATTTTTGTAGCGTTACCGTTTTTAGTACTTTTCTTATATTTGAATAATAATGAGTCTAATCCCCATCGGACTAGTTTGAAATTCGTTTCTTTTTAGAATAGCCTAGTTAAACGCTTGTGGTTTGTTCCAACCATGAATTTGTTACCAAATAAGTAGAGCCGAAAGTATTGGTTGGTCTAAACAATGGCTAATAATTCCGTTTTAGTATGCTAAAATTATTTCGTGCTTGTACAGAGTACGGCTCGTATAGCACACCGGACAATTATTTTGTTAAAGTACAGCACCTGAGACACAATTGCTGGCTTCTGTGGTTACGGTTATAAAAAATTGACTCAAAATTGGGATATGATAATATTGTATGATTTCTTGGGATCCCTTTAAAGGTATCCAAAGAATTTTGATAAAAAGCGTGATTAGCGTTTATTTTTGCATTTTTTCTTAGATATTTTTTCGTTGACTTTGCTAAATACAAGTAATCTTTAATAAATTTTCTATAATAGCCCGTTGGTCCGACAAATTGCTTTATTTGCTTCCGAGTCTTTGGTAATGAGAATTTAAGGACACCTGCGATTTTGGAGGGATTTAGTATAATTCCTTCCTGCATAATTGCCTGTCCTAGGATTTCCGTCTCTTTTTTGAAGAATTCTAATTTATTTGATTATATTTTTAAGTTTTCCCCTTTTAATTTTTCAAATATTAATTTTATTGACTGAATGTACTCTTGTATAAGACAGACATCAAGATAGACGGAGCATATTTAATTTATACAATTTTTTAAGACTGTTTAAATTAATCTCTGCTATGTTGTGGGTGCAGTGTTTCAATTGAAGAGCATTCTCACAAAATCATATGCCTTAATTCATTTCCGTGCATGCCATTTTCAGTGACATCGATTAGCTGAAAGCCGACTGCGAAATTAATCGTAGTGAAGAATTGGCATTTCAACAACTTATGGAAGATTTTGTCGATACTAGATATATCTGTCATCAAGTGCAATCTCATCCAATTTTTTGTAATCAATTACAAGTCCCCACTTCTTCTTTCCACTTACGTCCTCTTTTTCTGAAGTTCCCGAAGCTCCTTATTCCGGGCTGATTTAGAAAAATAACAACGTCGTTCTTCGTGTTTATGCTACGTTTAGTTATATTTGTGGCAGCGACTGATTTGACTAGTTGCCAGTGTTCGATCGATACTGGGACTTCCCGGGTGTTGACTCTTTCCGCTCTTTCAGCATATTTTTTGCTGATGTTTAACACATTTTCAGCAAGAGTCAAGAGTCAAGTCTCTAGTCTTTTTCTTCTTTTCTTTCTTTCTTTTCTAATTTTTTTTAATTGAATTGCGTAGGCGCTTCTTGTTTCATGAATATACAATTTTTTTATTTCCAGTGACGGCACGTTTGGTAGAGCGTTTTATACTGTATGATGAAGGGTTTTCTTTTCCTAAACATATATTATTTCCTGTTATTTTAACTTTAGTAACCTGTTTTTCGTCGCATAAAAAAGCTCCTTTTTTCTAAATTTGTATGGTTTCTTTTTCCGGTTTTTTCAGATTTGCTAGTGTATTTTTCGCCATATAATAAGGCTACGCACTTATCATTGATTAATTATTTTTGTAGTCTGTAATGCCTAAATATTTTTTGAGTATATCATTCCTTAACAATGCTAAAATTTGCATTCTATAAGTTCTGTTTATTTCCTATTTCGGAAAATAATGTTACGATATATATGGTTGTTATTTTGACATTATTTTCAAGAGTTTTGAGAGTCAACGGCTGCAATTTAATTCGCGATTTCGAGTCGCACAGTAGAATGCGTTAGTCTCGTATCTATTATAAATTTTAATTTATCTTCAATGGTTATATGGACCTATGAGACCATTGGACAAAAATTTTTGTTTGTATCAAGCCTTCCCATGAGTTGAGCTGGGCTATTGCTATGTAACTGATTGTTGTGAATCATGTTTATATCAATTGCCTCAGGATCTGGTAGGTGCTGTATTTCATGTCCAACGTTGTATCGTAAATTGTGAGTTGGCTGAATCCAATTCCAATAGTCGGTGTTAAAATTTCTGGCCTTATTTTCAATCCTGGTGGCTTTTAGGAATTCTGCGTGAAGTTGAAGGTTTATCAATTTTGCGTTTGAGTTCGCCGAAGAATTCGATGCTATTTGTTTTAAAAATCATACTTTTTACTCTATCAAACAAATGTTCGAAGCTATATCTTTCGCCGAAGCTGCTTATTAGTACACTTTTAATCTTCGCCCGTAATTGTGCTTGGCAATTTATTTCTATGATTTCTCTAAGTTTCCGTCTTAATATAGCATTAGTTATATCTGCAAACAAGCATTGATTGTGTGCGCGCGAGACGCACTGTGTCTATCAAGTTCGAACAGATTAGTAAATACCGATAGCTAGCATTACAACTCGTCAAGTCTATCTAAATAATTTAGAGTATTAACCATGACTGAAAGTATCTGCGGTTCGGCCATTTTAATACAATACGGGGAGTGTCGATTAAAGCTCTTCGTTAAATAAAGCAAAATGAGTCTATTGTATTGGTTTTATAAATGGCAAATAAGAGTAGGTATATTAAAACTTTTCGTTACACAAAGGAAATTAAATCCAGGATTATGGGAAAAATTTGTTTATATATATTTGTATATATATTATATATATTTGCTCTGTTTATATGTATTTTTTTTTTTTTAATATAGTAAAATTTTACCTATAATAATTTTTTTATATTTTGATTTGAAGTGATCATTTCATCTGGTTTATCAAATAACAAGCAGGGTGCTTATACGCTAAAATGACTTATACACTACATACGTGAGAAAAAGAAAAAACTGTCAGCACCGGATGATAGTAGCATCTCGTTCTTCACAGACAATTTTAGTAGCATGAATGGACAAAGGCTATATGCATATACATACATATGATTATACAAGCATTCTGATATGCCTAAGACACGGCCTGCTCTAATATGAACAAACAATGAAATTTGGAAGCAACGGTAATTGAATGATCATATGCATATACAATGCACATATGCGTATACTGCTGACAATTGACACAAACTGAACGGACAAACGATGGACCTATTGCAATAATGTGTAAAAAGGAGCAATGAAATAAGGGGGGGATACATATGCATATTATACCTATATTCATCGATTCCGTATATACATTTTCAATTTTTGTTTGAATTACTTATTTCTACGTTTTGTTGACTTTTGTAGCTACGAATTCGTTGAGTGGCATTATATACTGATTTGATATCGACGAGTAACTAGTATTTTTTACGATTTTATACTTTCCGAGATGTTGATGTGATGATTCCGAGAATGCTCCAATACTCATGTAAGATGAATTATCGTTGTTGATATTCCTTGTTGGTCAGACACACAGACGAAGTTATGTTTAAGGATAAAGCCCAGCGTAGCAGCCAAAATTGGGGTATTTTTGTAAGTTTTATGATTAGGATAGTTTGTACCGATCAAAATAAATTGACGTTATTTTTCTGGGTGAATATATATCATTCTCAATCATAAACGTGAAATAAATTATTTTGTTATCAATCTCACATTACTCTAAATAAGTGAGTAATGCATATATGGTGAATCGTCGACGTGAATTTTAGCCCGCAAGAAAAAGGATCTTCGTTGTGGTCGTCTACATTTCCTCATGTCCAGATTGTTCCATATATATGAGGGGAACGTCGGGCACTAACACATGTACAGCGTTCCCTCGCATGCGTAGCGGTTGTCCTTTTCCCTCCCCTTGACACATATTCTTCAACAACAACAAAGTCCAAGCCAATTTTCCAAGAAAAAAACATTGTTCGTAACAAACTACGAACAAAAAAATAACACCACATGCGTATCTTTGCAATTATACACCCTCAAATTCATACGTGCACAAGAAATGTCCTTCGATCAATCCTTTCTTTATTATACACATCCTAATGAAGAAACGAAAAAATGATTCATTTAATGACCTAAATTATTTAAGAATGTTGTCACACTACGTAAACTGAAAATACAGCGTAAAGAACGAAATTGATTCTAAGAAAGAAATTGATTGTAAATAGAACCACGAACCTTATCAAAAAAAGCATTTTCGTAACAGTATGTTATAAACCACGAAAAAGGCCAAATTTTATTTATATCCTTGTGATCCTGTTTAGAAGCATTTATCGAGAAAAACTGAGCAAAAAAAGGCAGAGCAAATTTTGCAGATAACGCTTGAAGGCGATTTCGCCAACGTTTCAATCCTATAAAAGCAGGATTTCTCTTAATTTATTCGAAAAATAATCAAACCATTAAGGCGAGAAAATTGCCTACTGTCATTTTAAAAACGTTATAAATATTTAAGAAAATGGAAGCAATCAACCAAGAATATCAACGTCATCATCAATACTAGGTCAACATAGAGCAGGAAAGGGTACATTAAATAGTTACTGTTCTTAGATGACAATAGACTCCATTATGTTTGTACGTTCTTAACGTTCAGAAGTTTTTTCGATTTCCGACGACAGCGAAGATTATCTTGAAGATCTTTTATCAATGCAACCTAGTAAATATACTCCAGTGTCGTCAACTCAAATTGCTCAATCCTTCAATGGTCGGAGTTAAATTGGACGAACATCTCCCAATCAGAAGAATAACCAAACGTGACAGTTTCTTTAAAGTACGACACCAGACTACGGCTCTCGACAGAGGTCTCAAGCATACTCCAATGAAGACGTAAACTATGACTATTATTTCAATAATGGTTTCGACAGCGAACTTTTAATTATTAATTTACCCATAATTACAACGGATTATTAATCTTTTTTAAATGACAGTTTCAATGGTGCAATCCTGGAAATTAAATTATAGGAATCAAGAAAATAAACAATTAAATAAACAATTAAAAATATGTTTTATTTTAAACTTCTGGTGGCCAAAGCGATAATGATGTGAAAGTGAGCTGCATTTAATCCATAAAAATAAGTTGTAAACTAAGTTTTGCTCAGTTTCTTTCAACTGTTAATTGGAAGAACAAGTGCGGGCTCAATATTGGCAGCAAAAAAAAAGAAATGGTAAGAAATAAGAAACATATTATCTAAAGCAATCGAGAAGAAAATTGCCCCTTATTTAGAATCACCTGAGAAATATCCTGTGGATATTTCTATCCAAGCGCCTTAGTAAAGTATTATATATAATATAAAATATAATAAAAAATTAAAAGAAAATAATATCCAACATATTGTCTTTCGAAGAAGGGATAAATCTATAGCTAATGCACTTTTGTTGAGCATATCCAAAATGAAAATAAGACATTTCATGTCTTAATTAAAAATTTGACTTTGATTTTATTAATAATTCTTTCCACATAATTCGAGTATTTTCCTGTCATTAAAGCTGTAGTCGGTTTTATGAACTATAAAGCACGGTGTAATATCCGCAAGTGCTTGAAAAGTATCCTTGGAGTTGCTGTTTGTTATTTGTATACGCGTCGCAGTTTCTATTTAAAAAATTGCAAAATTTCATTTCTCAATGGATTTGCCCAGTGCAATAAAAATATTCCGCTTCTCACTTCTAATTAAAGCAAAAGGCAACCCAATGTTTTCCTTGTTGATTAAACTAATCAGTATTTGCTATTTTGGGAGCACGTTTAGAGATCACTTTCGTAGACAAATTATTAGTTGGGAAAGAACTTTGGAAGTATTTCTTCTGCCTTAAGTATTCATATTCGCAGTATACTATGCAAGTTACGGCTGATGATAAGGCACGAACAAATTTGCCGTCAACGCGTACGTTTCCTTCTCTGAAAATGTTAGCACACAAGTCGTTAGTACAATGATAAGTGGAGAATTCAAGCGCTTTCCTCAAAAAGTTTTTTATTTATATGAAGACCACGATCTGATTGGTTGATCCCGGCTAATTTTAATAGCATTCTCTAAGCTCTGGTTGATCTTCATTTTGCTGCGGAATAATCGAATTTAATCGAGTATTTAAACACCATTGGCTGACAAATTTAACCTTTACAAATAAAAATACTCGAACTTAAAAGGGTCCATTGTTCGATCGTCTGAATAGGTTCTATTGTAAATAATACAAAAAGCTAAAAATGTTAGAAGTTGCCCCATGACGATATTATCTAATGATAGGGTATCGTTTCCAAGATACAGAGTTTTAACTTCTACTTTGTTAAAAGGATATAAAGCTTTTTTTGTTTGTAATATGTTATGATGAGCAACTAGTATTCATAATTATATGATTCATAAACAATTGTGCTTCCAATATTTTAAGCTGCGTTTCCTTATCAGGATCTTAATTAATAAAATGATAACTTTTTCAAATTAAATAAATTGCGCAAATCATTTATATTAAGTAAGAGTTTAGGTTGATTTCCATGAAACTTTCCAGACGGTTCAACTGTATTACTCTTGCAAACCAATTCAGTTAGTTGCTTTTTACCATCACGAGAGACGTGACCGTTGTAGTGGTCTGGATACCATCCAGAATATGATAAAAGTGCGTGTGTACGACCTGTAGTGATAATTGTTGTCACTTTGCAAAATCAGAACATTACTAAGGTACATGGAGACGCTTTGAAACATTGAATGTGGAAGATTATTAACAACGCTACACTATACATCAGTAACATTAGACTTATCTTAACTCTTCCATTGAACAACGCACGCAGATTACGATAGATATGAGAGGGGAATTCTATGGAGCTAGGATTGAATAGGATTACATGAGACTTCTTCTGTATCAGTTTGGCAACTGATCGCGACGTGATTGTTTCGTTCTACTCTTGTGTAAAGAGTTAGTGCATTGATTTTCAATTTCTCATAGCGTTATTTCTCTTTCTTTTTGCGCCTTAGAACCGTAATTATTCGTAAAGGCATAAAGTGTAAAGGTGTAAGAATTATAAAAAAGAATTATAATTATCTTAAAATTATATTAAAATTTTGTTGAGTTTCCGTTTTGGTTCTTGCATTCAGTACAAGTATTTTTGATAATAGGTCTCTTTCGTGTTTATTTCTCTTTTGGTGCTATTACAGTTTTTCTCTTGCTCTTTATTTACCGTTGCTTACTAGTGTGAAATATTCGTCCAACTTATGAGAAAATTTTGGTGATTTTGTTTTCTCTCTGTTTTTATAGTCTTTGCTGGTTGGTTTCGATTTCTCTTATTCTCGTGCTCTCTTGTTACAGTGTCAACATAGCGGAGAATATTTCTTAAATTTTTAGGCAAATTTAGTGTTGTGACCCTTTTGACTTGGCTCTTTTTTTCTCCTCATAATCCATTTCTATCTTCTTGACTTGACATGGAGTGTCTATATACTTCATGTCGTGCCAAATCTGGTCCGGAATCTGATAGATTCGTTATGTGCTGGCTTTGCGATCGCTTTGGACATGCATAGTGTGCCGGCATTATAGGCCGTACTGCTGACGCAGTCACTGATCCTTCCAAAGGATTACGTTGGTCATGTCCCGACTGTAGAAAGCGGGACATTGACTTCTACAGACTCTTCACGGAGACGAAAAATGATTTTTCAAAATGAAGTAAAAATCACGGCTCCATGTGGAAAATGTTTGAGGAAGTTAAGTCTAGGTTTGATGAGTGTCGCTACAGTGAGCACTCATCTCCTTCCCAGGCCTCCAAAATAGCTGCTCGTAGCGTAGGGACGTCACCTATGATCCCCTCTAAACCTGACGCGCTTATACAAGTTAGTGCTTCTAACTCCACGTCAAAAGTTTTCGTTCCGATACCGATCGATTTGGTCGGTAACAAAATTGTTACGAACAAGTCGGCAAGTCCGTCTATCTTAATCTATGCCGAGGCTGCTAGGGAATCTCCTACCGGTCCCGTCGTTTGCTCGAATCAGACGCCATCACCTAAAAATAATAATAAGAAAGTGCAAAGTGAGTCCGCTTCCCCTCCCTGCTGTTCGAGTGTGAACACTAGTCACCAAACAAGGCATGTCGCTCAAACTTCTCGTACAAGTGTGTCAATATTTTCCCCATCTCATAACTCCCTAGCCGTGAACTATTCCAAGTAGTGATGACATTTGCTTGACGGCAGTTCCTCCTAGGAAAGCATTATTTGTGTCAAGACAGGCACCAGAAACATCGGTGGATAATATAAAAAGTTATCTAGTGGCGAAGCCCCATCAGCGAACTTGGAGCGCGTTAGCATTTTCAAATTGGCTCCTTCTCGACTGAGAGCAATATCTTCATTTAAAATACTAGTTCCGCCTGAAAACAGTGAAATATTATTAAATAAACCACTGTGGCCAGTAGGATCCTTAATTAAGGTATTTATTCCTCGAAATCGACCCCGTAATTCCAATGCTGTAGGTCAGTCGCCTTCAAAAAACTAAATGTTTCTTCAGGTCCAAACCCAACCTTTTCCAGCAAATATTATGATTTTCATAAAACCAATATAGTATTGCTAAAATATCATCTTTCACATAGGAGGCTTGACTTCTCAACCGGGAGTATAGAAAGCTTATTGTCATCGTTCTACAATACATTAAATCTAGCTATTGCTGTATCTGTTCCGCTTAAGCAGTGCCGACCTCGAGGTAGGTGTCCCCCTTGGTTTAATACGACAATTAAATATTATAAGAATAGGAAAAATAAGCTGTTCAAGAAATTTTTGAAAAGTGGCTCTTCTCTAGACTATTTCGCGTACTCAGCCGCAAGGCATAGATTTAACTTCCTCAACCACCATTATTATTGCAGATACCTTCAGTTCATTAAATCCTCTCTGTTTGCTAACCCTAAATACTTCTTTAAATTTGTTAATTCAAAAAGAAAAATTTCTGCACATCCCTCGCATGTTTCTTTTAACGGCTCTGACTCCTCGGATGATTTTGAAATCCCAAATCTGTTTGCCGAGTACCTCCGACGAAACTTTTCATCTGCTAGTTTTGATTCATCAGCAAATTACCCATCTCCTATAACTAACTGGGTTTCAATACCCAATTTGGTTATTTCTGATGACGCCGTTTTTAAAGAGTTGACTTCTCTGAAATACAGTTGTGCGCCTGGACCTGATGGAATTCCATCATGTGTACTTAAGCCTTGCGCTATTGAGCTTTGTGGTGTTATCTCAAAGATTTTTAATTTGTCCCTGAATTTAGGTGTTTTCTTTTTGCGTTGGAGGAGTAGTTATCTTATTCCTATTCACAAAAGTGGGAGTAGACAACTCGTGGAGAACTATAGAAGCATTGCCAAGCTAAGTGTTTTACCTAAACTATTTGAGAGAATTTTGACCTTTGTCATTAAATCGTATACTTCTCCACTCCAACATGGCTTCCGAAAAGGAAGATCTACGGTCACTAATCTGTTAGAATTTACTTGTCAGGTTTTCAAGGCATTTTCCAATGACTCTCCCACTGACCTCTAACAAACACATTTACATTTACAAAAATAATTTATAAATAATTTAAACCTGTCGGGATCACTAATAGTGTGACGTCACATGACAGTCCTACGGTCCGTCGGCATTTTTTTCCTGTCTATTAGTCTGTGTCTATATATTTGTTGGTCCGTTAAGTTACCGTCCATGATTATGCCCACACACACACTCACTTACTTACTCCATCCTCACGAAACTTTGTCTTCTTCTAATCAGAGAACGTCTTCCAACTTGTTTTTAGATTTGTCATTGTCATTTATTAGTTTTACAATAGAAAAAAATTCAAAACTTACTAGAAAGTGTACATGGATTAGCTCTTAATCATAAAACTATGCATACCATATATTTTAGTTTCTCTCACAATAGGCATACGTCTTACGAATTTATATACATTTATAATTTCTGTTCTTTGTACGGCTACATCTTTCATTTGCTTTTGGTTGGCTTGCTTAAAACCGTATATTTTTAGATTTAGAGTGCAGTTTGTTAATCAAATCACAATACGCCATTTGTAGAGTTATTTCACTTTGCTGAACTCCAACAACATTCTTTAATACATATTATGTGGCGTCGTTTGATAAATTTGTGGACGTAGATCGGGTGTAGAGGGTACGTTGATCCGCTTTTAGCATTTTTTTTTATATAAAGAACCACACTATAAGGATAGCGGAATGCCGCTAATCGAATTATATCTCCTGCTTCTCACTATAAACGAAAATATAATTCCAAAATTTCAATTAAATCGTGGGAGAGATAATTGCAAGAGGAAACAATACTCATTAAGTCCGTCTGAGCATAAAAATGAAAAGACAGAAATTCTGATAAATTATCTTAGCGTGAAAATATTATTAAAGCCTTTCAAAACGATCTGTAAAAGAATAAAAACCCAACCATAGATACCTATCAAATGCTTATCAAACCTATGATAAAGTGCAAGTCTATAAATATAGGCAAAGGCGTTCCAAAGAAAGCAACGATGATTTCTTCGGAAGACAAAAATTATAAACATGTGAGAAATTCGTTAATTTATTTCTAGGAAATTTATAAATAAATAACATTTTTTTTCGAACAAATTTCTATTAAAGTTATGTATGTTAATGTTGTTGCAAAATACCTCCACGAGCTCATAACAGTAACAATATAACCAAATATGAATAATGTACGTTGAGTCTCCTTAAAGAAAGGTAACGTTAGAATACAGTAATGCCTTTTTTATCGAAGAGTGAAAGAAAGAAAAATTAGAATGATTATGTAATGAAATTCAGGAGAGTAATCGCGATATAGTTAACGTTCATTCCTCGACAAAGCCGAAAGTTGTTTTTCATTTTATTTTTGCTCCAGGTAAGACTTCAGACATCCTTTTCGTTGCGAACGTGGTGAAAGTAAAGGTAGAAAAGAGAGGCAAATCTTTGTTTATATACGTTTGTGGCTGCCAAAACACATAAAATAAGCAAACAAACAATCAAGAAAAGACAAAATGCCAAATGCATTAGCATTGTATCGCTTTAATGTACGAAGCCGTTTGTAATTTATATAACTTACATGTTATTGCACAGAAATAAAACTACAATTTTTGAAAAACCTACTGAAGTAGTAGCCACAACTGGCATAAAGGTTGCAAAAGATCGCAAACCAGCACCGACTAAACTAGCGGTAAATACACCTAAGCCCCCCGATTGAAAAATTATGTGTTGAAAGCTCGAATGGTTTATTTTTCTTAGATGCCTGCTAGATGCCCGTTACAAAAGGTGTCTAAAAATACTACGCAAAAGATTATATGTGC
This sequence comes from Glossina morsitans morsitans, assembly GCA_001077435.1. Lineage (NCBI taxonomy): Eukaryota > Metazoa > Arthropoda > Insecta > Diptera > Glossinidae > Glossina > Glossina morsitans. Next base: position 57,197 of record CCAG010016472.1, on the reverse strand, counting down.
AGGCGCTACAAAAAAAAAGAACTGCTCGAGTCGCAAGAGTTTAATCATTGCTATGAATGCGCATAGCCGTTTTAGCGTGTTTTCGTATTATAAAATGTTTTCTTGGTTAATTCTTTTCTCTAGATACAAGTTTTTAAATTACATATTATCACTATCGAAAAATTTGTAAGCACATTTTAATAGATTTACATTAACTCCTTTTTAACATTCAATGGTTGTGGCTGCCGGTTAGCCTACAAGAAAGAGGTACGTGAACTGCAGTGTTTCATTGAGATCTCGTCTCGAAATGACAGTGAAAGATGTCGCAACGGACGCCGAAATATAATTGTGTTTCTTTATGTTAACAATTATTGAACTTCGAATTTATCAATGCAAATTTTAGCTTTAGTATTTTATGGTCTTAATGCTATAGATAAAATTTTGGTGATTTTGCTAAAGTAGGAGGAGTTAAGGTAGGTACAAGCTGGAAGACTGGGATGGGCACATATAAAATATTTGACAGACATATTACAGACGATGATTTGTAAACGGACATGGGGTAAATTATGGACGAATGGACCTCTCCCTCTTTTTTTTGTGTATATAATTTTTTGTAAATTTGGATGATCTTTTTTTAAATTTTTTGTAAACTTGGAATCGGGGTGAACATATATAACCTAAAACTGCTGACAAAAACGTAAAAATCATACAATTTTGACTTTTCCTAGAATCAACGATGAGGAGATTCAAAACAGCAGCCCATCCGATTCAAATTTTTCACATGACAATACGATTGGGTTTGCGTATTACAACTCTACATGCTACATGTGGAGAGGTGGTAAAAACAGTCCCATATAATTTATCCTCAATGTTCCAGCCAAAACATACCAGTGTAACTTATATTGCCAGGTTTCCGCACAATTTCATGATACGATACAAATTTATAATTTTAGCCTTATATCCGCAAAGGCTTAATATATCCCTGTACCACAAGAGGCGTACGATATAAAAACTGAGATAGTAAAATGAAAAATATGTTTTCCCAAATTTATTTAACTTTACAACTTATTTAACTTATTTAACTTTACAAATGACATTTTAAAGTGAACAAAAAATCGAACATTTTAAAACTTTCATCCATAGCTAGCCTGATTAATAATAAAATTAATATTACAACACAGATAATAAAAGAATTTCTAGTGTTACCACTCGCGAAATTCGTCTGTTTCTTCATCAGATTTTCGCATGCTAGTCTCTACACTTGTCGGTCCGTTATGTCTGTCAACTCAATTACCGAGTTTATTACGTCATCGTTTGTGTAGCCGCCTCACTCGTAGATTTATTTTACTGTACATTGCCTAACCTGAACGATATCTTAACTTACGTCCACCCAAACATCCCTTCACACATATTTTCTTATCTTTCTCCTTTTATTTTGATTAAAGTTTAAATTGTTTACATGCGTCCGTTCATATGGTTTAATATACGAAACTTAAGTACTTATAATATTCAATCGACTAGATGAAACCATCACATCGGTATAAAGGAAAACCAATCATGAGCACTGAGAATCCGTAGAACTAGTATTCAAGAGACGTGGCGCAGCGTTCGATGAGAAAATAGTCAGGAACCCAATTTTATCTTGTGTTTTCTTTTTGTTAACAATGCAATTTTAGGCTCATAACAATATTGAAATAAATTTTTTAAATGTAAAATTTCAGTTATGCATTATGTTCTCCATTTTATATTACCTCAGAACGATCTCAGAAACATTTTACTATAAAAATCTGCATTTCTTCCTCTAAAATTTTTATATTTAAATTAACTGGCTCTCGAACATTAACCTCGAAAGCTCGAGATAAGGTATCAGCTATTATGTGTGTATTGCCGCGTACGTGTTGTATGTCATCAGTAAATGATGAAATGTACTCCAGTTGCCTCGTTTGTTCAGTTTCACGCTCGCTGGCAATGAGGACGTCATCTATGTACATGAAAATAAAGTCTAAACTATGAAAAACTTCATTTACAAATTTTTGGAATATTTGAGTTGAGTTTCTTAGCACGAACTCAAATATTCCCAAAGGAGATGTGATTGCGGTTTTATAAATGTCTTCAGGGGCCATTGGAATTTGATGATAAATCAAATCGAATTTAGAAAAATTATTTTTATTTTTGAAATTGATGTTCATATCTTGAATGTGTGATAAAGGGTAACGATCGGGTACCTTAACAACGTTTAAAGACCTAAAATCGCCCCTTATTAGTTTACATAGAAACGTTACACACAACATTTTAAGCCTTTTTTTAGTGTAGAATTCTATCCCAAATCACGCAAAGCAAATAATATCACGCTGAACAGGTTCAAGAAGGTTGGCACGGCATCTAACATAAAGAAGTCAGCAATGAGTACTCCAACGGTGGCCTAAATAAAAACAAGTTCTTAGTAATATAAAGATCATTAAGTTTTTGGACCCCTAAAGAGCGGAATAGCTGTATTAACAGAAACCTCAATATGAATATCAAACTTGGGTTAGAGTCGAAAGTCTAAAAGTCTAATTTTTTGTTATTGGACACATGTTCTAGGATATGATTATCGATACGATGAGAAGAGAGTCATTCCTAGCAAACGAAAACGTCTTGTATTTTTTTTATTATACGTTATCTGAGAGATTAGTAGTCTCCACTTCAACATCTGATAGAGCAATTGGGCTTTTCAATGAATTATTTGATCGTAATTTACTTTAACGCAACCTTATTCTTAAGTGTAATGGCAGATTGCTAGATCTTTGATTTATCAGTTTCCCGGAGATACTTGTGCATTGCTGTCCACCTTTTAGTTTACTTGGGGATCCGTATCATCCAGCAATTTATATTTCCTTTATTTACAGGCATGATAGTCCGTTGAACTACTCTAACATGCCAAACCCAATATCCTGAAATAAACAATATGATTTTAATAAAACCAATATGTTACTGCTTAAATCTCTTCTGTGACACATTTGCCTCGATTTCTCTGCTGGGAATATTGACATCTTACCGTCATCATTCTATAATGTATTAAGTCTAGCTATTCTGCATCCATTCCGATCAAGCAACCTCTCTCTCGGAGAAAGTGCCGGCCATGGTTTAACAAGAGAATTAAATATTACAAACATAGAAAAAACAAACCTTACAAAAAATTTATGAAAACTGGTTCTGCTTATGATTTCGGTTATTGTACTGCAATACGTAGATTTAGTTACGTCAACCACCAATATTATTGCGGATACCTTCAGCTGACAAAATCTTCACTGTTTGCTAATCCTAAATATTGTTTTAAATTTGCCAACTCCAAAAGAAAAATGTCCATATATCCCTCGCATGTGTCTTTCAATGGCTCTGAGGCCTCTAATGATATTGAAATCTGAAATCTCTTTGCTAAATACTTCAGACGAAATTTTTTAATTGCTGATTCTGATTTAACTGTTAGCTAACCGTATCTGATAAATAGCTCGGTTTCAATTTCTAACATTTCAGAAAACGACGTTTCACATGGTTCGGGGTCTCTAAAATATAGCTGTGCCTGTGGGCCTGATGGGTTTCCATTACTTACACCTAAATCATGTTCTAAAGAGGTACTAAAGAGTGGTGTTATTTCAATGATTTTTAATCACTCCTGAAGATCAGTTTTTTTCCTTTTGTGGAAATAGACATAATGTTAAGAACTATATATATATATATATATAACTTTGCTATCAAATCTTATATTTCTCCATTCCAGCATGGCTTTCGGAAAGGAAGATCCACTGTTACGGATCTGTTAGATTTTACTTATATTTTCAAGGCTTTTTGTAGTGATTCTCGCACGGATGTCGTATATACTGGTTTTAGTAAAGCATTCAACTTGATTAACCATCACTTACTGATCTTCAAACTCCTGGCCTCTCTTTTATCTCCATAACAGATAATTCAAGGTTCTCTTTAACTTCGTCACCTCAAATGAATTTTCCGTGACGTCTAGCGCTTTCAAGACAACGACTTAGGACCCCTTTTATTTCATTTATATATTAACGAACTCCCCTTGGTAATTAAATCCAGTAACATCTTAGCGTACGCTGGCGATGTTAAACTGTTTTCTTCCTTCTCCTTGGAATCGCAATTGTATCAACTTCAAATTGACTTAAATAATTTGGTTACATTTCATGAAATTTACTCTAAAAAAATCTAAAAAAATGTAAGAAGCTTTTTTTCTCAAAGTGGAAGTCATTCAATACTAGGTATTTCAATGATTCACGCAAGTTGGAAAACATTGATTCGTTTATCGATTTCAACCAAGGATTACGTTTTACTTCGCACATTGAACTTCCTTTAAATAAAGCTAGGGCCGCGCTAAGTTTCATTAAGAGGTAGTCCAAAGAGTTTAATGATGCTTACATTTCAAAAAGACTGTACATTCTTAGTTAGATCAATACTTGAGTATGTGTCTGTGGTGTGGAGCTCTTACTATAGATGTTATGTAGATTCGATTTAATCCGTTCAAAAGCACTTCTTGCGGTTTGCTGTTCGCGCTTTTTCTTTCCTAATTAAGTTAGCTAATGGTATTATCGATTCGTCCACACTAGTTGACGAAATAAGCTTTAATGATCTTAACCACTTCTCTAGGCTCTTTATGTTAGTGAGCTTAGTCAAAATCAGATACTCAGAATTGTTTGTAAGAACGTAAATGATATCTAGCACATAATCTCAATGTCGCACTCTTTAAAGTCTATCACAACGACTATGCTTAATATGCACGATTTGTCTATTTCGTATTTAAACTTACTTGCAATGTTAACATTTCACTATGGTTCGAAATGAAATGGTGCTTTTCACCTTTATCGGTTCCCAAACTTTCGCATGTTGGCAATGGTTTGGGGGTTTGCTTGCAACTTGGGTCTGTGGTTGTGGCCGTGCCTCTGTTCTAGCTGTGTGCATTCGTTTGTTTTCTTTATTTATTTAATTTTTTTCGAATTATTATTTAATTTTATTTTGTTTACTTCTCCTTACAAGGAAGTATAGTTTTTATAAGGAAGTATAATTAGTATAAGATTTACTTCTAACAGTCAATTGAATTCGGCTATTGATTTATTTTAGTTGAACTTCGAGATCAGTCACAAGTAATGTTAATAAAAGCGGTGCAAGACCGCAATACGAAGGATAGCCGGAAATAACAGATATTTTTCTGGATTGGTAATAATTGAATAAGAGACGCAGAGTGCGACCAGGCGCGATGGCTACTAAGCTATGCCATTCGAAAAACAAAGGTGAGATAATTTTAAAACTAACAAGCCATGATCCACCCTGTAGAATGCTTCAGATAAGTCGGCGAAGATGGCATGGTTTGCTTGTGTGCGAAAAATATTTTGAGAATTTGACAATGTCTATACGTTAAATTTGTCTTACGCTACGGAAACTGTATAATCTAAATCTATATCTGATTTACGGTTAAACATACTATTGGGCATTCCCTCTTCATGACGCATGTGAACTGTTGTACCGAACTCTTTTCTGGGTGCCTTAGACAGGCTTCAAAGTATTATTAACCGTATAACACCTTTTGTTTATAGCGTCGAACTTAGAGGCTATGTCTGTTCCTTCGTTCATGCTTTCTTAAAATTCTTATTTGCCGATCATATAAAATTCAGGGTATTTATCTACCTCTGCAAAATCAATCAAACTCGGTCCCTAATCGAACGCGTCCAGCTCTCTAGATAGAATAGAAAGCCTTTCATAATAATACCACGTTCCTTTAACTTACACCACAAATTAAACATTATTTCCATGTAAAGGTAGGTATACTTTTCGTGAAAGCGTTCATATAGAATGATGAGTAATCAACATTAGAACTTTTTGGCATCTAAGGGATAATCAAGGACGAGGATTTCATGCCAAGTTAGTATTTTGAGCCAACTTTGACCACAAAATATTGGAAATTATACTTTTTATAATAAAACGATGTAGTGTTCGTAGTAAGGAATACATGGAAGGGAGTTTAAAAAAATTGCCTGGGCCAATTCAAATTCGGCACAACAATTTATAGTACCAACTCTTCTCAGGAAATTCTGAAAAATTCTAATATTTTCATATAGCGAATTTTCAAAGTGAGGCATTGTATGGAGACCGGTCGTCAAAGCGGTCCGATCTGAATCATTTTCACTGAAGACTCTGAACCAAATCCGTTGGTGTACCAAATTTCATTAGAAGGACTCAAAATTTGCTACATGTATGGTGAACAGAAAAACATGGCCAGATGTCAGACTGACAGAAGGACTTAGAAGCTTATAATCAATTTCTAAGCCGATCAGCATAATAAAAGAGTTCTTCTGGGTGTCCTAAAAAACTTAATATGTCTTATGCCATAAGCGATGTAGGATATGAAAATTGAAACCATGACTAATTTGAAAAACAATATATGTATCAATGAATACGATAAATGTGCATAAGTTCCAAAGTCATCTTTAAAAACCCGTTGAAACCGATCAGCATCAACAACTTATCACTGTAATGTTTTTAACTACGAACATATGCTTTAAATAAACGACAATATCGAAGCTGGGGAGAGTGCAAGAGCAATTTGTACTAAATATTTTTTATTAAAGGTAAAGTCCTCGATTTCAACGCAAAAATAAATAAGACTTTTACTTTTCGCTTTTAACTTTGCGCTGAAAGAAACCACGATTTACTTCATTATTTTGCTTTCGCGAAGCGCATGACGTTTTCATAAACAGAATTCTAATTGGATTGTTCGCTAACAAACCTTATTAATAAAAGAAAGTTTACCATTTCCGAATTACTTTAAAGTAATTAGCTATTACGATAGATAACAATGATAATCATAACAATTTATCTATTTATTTATTTATTTTTTCCGCGAAAAAAAAGGCATTTGTGGCAAAGAAGCTCAAAGTTACTTATTTTGCAGCTTATATTTAAAATTAAAATATATTTCACTAATAATAAAAGTAGCAAACCTGTATATTTTATATTTTAGATTCATGGGTATCCAGTACCTATTTATATAATTACTGTATAAGTACTAAGTAGTACAGTGCACGTCTCTTCCTTTTTTTTTTTGAGTCGCAATAATGTCTAACAACTGCCTAAAATAACTGAGCTTACATAACTTCCAACTTGTACTTATTTCAAATCTGAGATCAATTTGCATCTTAATACATACGCCACAAATCGAATTCAAAATCACCAAATTATTCGAAATTGCTAGAAACAAAGGAGACACCAAAGAGATTCGTAAAAAAAGTATGGGAATCTCAGCTGGGTCTCCTTCTCAATATATGAAATATATTTTAAAATGTCGAAATAAATGTACTTACTATCATTATGTATTATTTTAAAATTGTTTAAAATCAAATTTTTGCTGCAACTGAAAAATTTTGGGATAATTCTTATTTCGCTTTTTAAAAAATTTCTTCTTGTCATTTTCAACCTTTTTTTCTTGCTCTTTGTACAATTCTTTTCGCTCTCAGTCACTTTTTACGACCCCTCCTTACAAAATGATTTTGAACTGGCGCCATCTGGTTTTTATCTTTACATATGTTCTTAATCAGAATTCCCTTTTGTTTACAATGGAGAGAGCACAGAGTTGTTTTCAATTTAAAAGAAGGTACAGCAAATTCAGGGAAGTACAAGTAAATTCAGGAAGTACAAAAAGAAAACGGGTTATAAACATTCTGGATCGAAATGAAGTGCCGCGTATTCAGCGGGTAGCTCTAATTGATTAAGACTGATGTCGACTCAAAAAAGCGTAGCACTTTTTTGAAGTTTTGTTCTTGTGAAACAGGAGAGAAACTTTTGTTTTTGTTTTTTGGCGTTCCGCGTCGAAGTTATTATATGTAGTCTATGTATCTACTCAGTTTAAATTAAAACTGTTATGCCTTCAAAATGGCGTATTTTGAATGTAAATATTTAGATGATTGAAACATTAAAAGCAACTGAAATTAATGGGAGTTTGAAGTAAACTCTACATTATATTTTACATTGCATGTGTTATACGGATATGTACCTGCCATATGTAATACAATTGAACTTATCTTTATAACTTATTTTTAATAAGTAAAATTAGTGATACTATCGTTATTCAAGCATTGTTAGCACGGTTAAATTGTTCATAGTTTGAGCGACAGAACGGTAAGCTAATAAGGATATAATGTTTTGACTCTTGCTGCTCATTATTAACATAAATTTCCTTGAATAAAGCAGGCGACGAGCAACAAAGGCAACTCACTATTAACGCGATTTCCAAAACGGGCCTAACCGAAGAAGAATATTTGATCTTAAAGATCTTCAAATTGAAATACAGAGAACTAGATGATAACCTCGGGAATGACGAGCAGATTTGATCGAAAGTGTAGTAGGTCTGTGGAATTGCAAAATGTGAGATCAAGGAATTTTCCTGGGTGGTTGAAGACTTTATTTAAACGACTGATGAATAAATCATAGATTCCCTTCAAAAGGCAATCATACTTAGAAGAACAATAAAGGGGAGTGATGTCCCACGCATGTTCCTCGCAATCCTCATAAACATTACCCAAATTAAAACAACAACATGATCTTTCAGTGCATACTAATTTGCATTTCTGACATTCATTATTTTTGTGGTTTGATTTGAGGAAATCTGCTGTGAAAGCCCATCAAACACTTTTAGATTTTGGTTTCAAGGGTGATTTTGATGTCAATGACAAAGAACGGCCTGGAAAACTAAAATAGTTCGAAGACAATGAATTGCAAGACTTATTGAACGAAAACCCAGCTCATGTTCCCGAAGGACTTTCGAACAGCTTAGCAGTTGATTAACCAAGTCTTTCTAAATGTTTACATACGATTAGAAAAATCAAAAAAGAGGGAAAATGGCCACCATATTAATTGACTAAAAATATCACTTCGAACAACACTCCGACATCGCGATTTCATTTCTTGCTAAGCAGAAAGAGTTTGTTGTGACTGGCGATAAAAAGTGGATCTACTCCGACAATTCCAAGAGCAAAATGTCATGGGTTAGCCCAGGAGACCTATCCACATCGACACCGAAGTGGACTATTCATGACGATAAAGTTTTATTGCGCTTATGGTGGAGCTGCTAGAATCGAATAAAACTGTTTCTGTAGACGTCCGCCGACATCAATTGAACAAAACGAACCATGTATTGTTGCAAAAAAGACCAGCAATAGCGGTTGACAGAAGTAAAGTTATTTTCTTGCATGAAAACGCTCGGTCGTATGTTCAAAAAGTTTTCAAGGATGCGGCTGACACCTAGTCGTCAGACATAACGCCTTCTGATTACTGCTTCTTTAAATCTATGCAGCATGGCTATTGTTTCGATTTCCGATCGAATTTCGAAACATGAAAGGATGTTATTAAAATGGGAAAAAACGTAGCTTATGTTAGGGAAGAAGGTATCCGGGTAACTATGGAAGAATTGACGCAACATTATGAGAAGTTGGAATAATCCAGCAGTCAATGGTGTGACGTTATATTTAAATAGAACTAGGGAAGACACCCACCAAAATTTTTCTACAGAGCTCTGTTAAGCCGCTAATAAAATTCTGTTAAAGGAAGGTTCGGAGGGATTTAAGTCAAAATACAGTTAAAATGGAAATTTTCGAGAATTTTCGAAATATTGTAAACAAAACGTGACTTTATGTAAATTAATAAATATTTAAAAGAACAACATTTTTACACTATGTCACAAATGAGGTTGCGAAAGCGAAAGTTTTACCATGTTTTATCATGTCACAGGACATGGTTTGCCCACAGTGACCTTTGAAAGTTTGGTTATATGTTAGCCTATATTATGTTAAGTGTGCAAATTTTGAAGTCCAACAAAAAATTCTTCGACCAAAAGTTAATATAACCTGAACATAATTGGAAATCATCGTTTGCCCACCTTAGCTAAGCAAATTTTCGCTTCATCAACATAATTTATGATATAACGCAAAAATTTTTTTTTTAAATATCAATTAATTTATATAAACGCATGGTTTGTTTATAATACCTTATAAAAAAATTCTTGAAAAGTTCCATTTTAACCGTATTTTGCTTTAAACCGAGACTTCCTTTAACAGAATTTTGTCAGCGGCTTGACAGAGCTCTGTTTCGCCACTAACCAAGACAACCTTCTAGCCTCAGACTCATCATAATACAAACCCTTATATTAGGTGTTTACTACATTGCAATTCCGTTCGCTGCAAATAATTGGGAATCATCAACTTCTATTGTTGCGTTGATAGTGAAAAAGATTTTAACAATTGCACACTATCGAACGAGAACCCACTAAAAATTTGATTTCATGTATACGCACGTAACTTTGTACCGTAAAGTATGTAGACGGCAGCCGTTGAAGTTTTCCAGCTGCGATGATTTGATGATTGGATGAGTATTTATGCTGTTAGTGATATTTGCAAGAAGCATTTCCAAATATTATATGATAAAAATACACCTTTTAACTGTGATTATTCCTACTGTTACTGCTAGTATGGCTACGATTTAGTTATTTAGGCTTAATAGAAATGCTGATTGATAGATCACTCACTTTTTGTCTAATTTCGTTAAGTGAAGTTTCTAGTGCTAAGACTCGAACTTTGATGTTCTAATATCTAATCTATACTTCTTATACAATTGTCTCAATCCTTATATCGATATTACCACGTATAAGGTAGACGTCAACTTGTTTGCCGTCTTTACGTGTTGAAAACACATTTGCTTGGCAACTCTTTTTCATAGCAATGTGGTTTCCTTTTTTCCATTATTCCAACAATTCCGTATCTATGGGTTGTATGCCCACCTTTTTTCCATGATTCGTTTAACAAAGTTCTAAATAAAAAGCAATAACTACTTTGATTTCAACATGCTATCTGATCAGCCAGCCACCAATGCTCGTAAATTGATTAAAATCAATTTAAATAAATAATTACACAAGAAAAAATTGACATGAAAATTGTAAACGAACACCCGATGAATGTTGCATTTAACGCAAATAGATAACTGGACAATAATATTTATGTCACTTGAAGATTTGTGGAGTATAGTGTATGGTAGAGACGCGTTCAAACGCGTTTGAAACAAAAGATGAGAAAGAATTAGCGTCTACATTATTTTGTGATAAATTGACATAGGGCCGACAAGAAAGATAGTGTTGCTTAAAATGTTGTTGTACATGAAATTGCAAGAAAGTGCTAAAATTGTAGATCGCGTAGATGAATTCATGAGCATATTAAGGAATTTGAAATAAGTGGCCGTTGCATTGCCGGATGAAATATTTTGTTGGCAAGCCTGCGAAAATGTTATGGGAACTTTATGGTGACAATTGAAGCCAGAGAAATCTTATCTACATTCAGTGCGTTGAAAAAAAAACTGCTAGAAGAAGGTGCAAGACAATACAAAAATGAGAACGCAGCAAACAACATTGATGCAGCAGCGACCTCCATAGATGAAAACAGATCGAAAATAAAATTAAAGTCAAAAATACCCTCGCAGTAAAAAGAACAAAAACAACGAACATACTAGTCATTTTTTCTGTGGGCGGGAGTTATTTACCACGTATGAAAAGTGTGACGAAAGGAGACAGAAAAAGCTGTGGAATATTATGTATTCATTTATGAAAGTAAAGAAAATAAAGGTAATAAAGAATGTCACAATATGTCGAACTCGAACGAGGAAATGTTAATTTATACGTTTAACAGATTTGGACATTTAAATTATGATTGCTTGAAAACCATGGTAAATGTAAATGCGACGCATGTTATTAAAATGCCCAATATGCCAAAATCATCTGAATATGCTACGTGAGCAAAAGGAAAGATTTGGAACCGTTTCCGCAGATGTCAGAAAATCGTTCAAAATACCTTTCACTAAACATTCACAATGACGTGTGCGGTCCGACAAATAAAGTTTCATTTGGTGGTTCCCAATATTTCGCAACTTTTACAGATGAATACGAGGCATGTTACGGTATACTTTTTAAAATCGAAAGACGAAGTATTTGGAGCGTGTAAAGACTATAAACATGAAGTCAAAAAACAAACAGATAAGAAGATAAAATGCAGTCGTGAACATGTGGACAAAGACAAATTTTTATATGAGCATGGCATTAAGAGACAAGTGATGGTTCCATGTAAGGCACAAGAAAATTAAACGATCACTCCAGAGAATTTGAGCTTGTTGATGGTTGTGAACTATCCTATTTCCTTGAAATGAAATTCAGCCGTCAAGGCAATCTTGGACCGATAACCATATTACAGACGTGATACAAGAGAATGTGTGGATGTGTTAGAAGAGTTGTAACGTATTATTTATCTAAGCTATGCCAGGATGTAAGTTGTTGAATCACGAACTTAACGCATGTTTTCCGGCCTGGCTCATCGGATGGGTTGGGTATTTAATATAATTAGCTTCATGAAAATTTATTTGTTTCGCTACTACTCTTTCATTATTTTACTTTAACATGCTTACTTTGAATTTTGAACTTTTCCATTTTTCAAAAAAAAACAATCTCAAGCCCTTCTAAAACTGCTTTTCCCTCACACCTCACTCGCACCACACACCCGGCAATGTTTAATATTTGCACCAACCGTTTCGTACTTTTCACCAGTTTTCAAAAGTATTTTCACAAAAAAAAAAATTGCAAGAAAGTTTTCCCTTTATGAAAGTTCGAAGCAACCCAAAAATCTCCAATCATAAAAAAACTGGTTAATCATAACTTAGATAAATATCACGTCCCACGAGTTCTTAGCTGTACGTTCTCAAAAAAACATTTTTTCAACTCTTCTATTTTTTTTTTTTCTTTTTGAAAAATTCGACTTTCCTTTTTTTTTCATTATTCTTTTTTTTTTTTTTATTATTCTACAGTGCCTATTACAGAGTATAGCATGACGACGGGTAAAATTAATGTTAATTATTTAATTAATTTATTTATTTAATTAAATTAATTAATTATATGCCAACCGGGTATATATTAATTAAGAATTTAAGTAAAATAAGGCATTTTATACACATATATATACATTTACGAGTTATATGGGATTCCATTGAAATAAAATGCGTTGTTTTTTGTTTTTTTAAAAAAAAGTAAAACTTGTATATTCAAAACTTGTTAAAACTTGAGAAGGAGTTGAACATGTCAACAAAATTGTTGATATACACTTGACACCCGTCCTCAATGCTGTTTTCTTTTTCCCATTATTCGAACAATACGGTATCTACGGCTTGTGTGGTTACTCTTTGTACCACGTTATTCCTTTAAAAAGGTTATCAATAAATTCCAAGAGTAATTATTTAATACCGACATGCAGTAATTCCAATTTTACATCAATATTTTACTGTATAGCATGGAAGTCTTAATCCGCCAAACTAATCGGTTTTTTATACAATTGCCTTCATTTTATATCAACGTAAAATTTTCACAATATTTATGGAATAGTAACCCAAACGTCTGAATGAATTTTTCCGTTTATAATATAATTAAGACATCCAAAACTTGACGGTTCCAACAAGTTCGGCACTCACTTAATGGATCCAGAGTTTGACAGCTCGATACGAAAGAATGGTAGTTGCTCTTATCGTTTTACTTCAAAAGGTAGGGGTTGGTATTTATTGGTATAATGACGTCGAATGCAACAACCCTACCAATTCCATAACCTTCTTGATTGATTAAGATCTTGATTGATTATGAACTTAACCTATCCTGGAAACGTATCATGTTAAATCTAAGATGACAAGAAAATATATTACTTTTTTTTAACAAATGTGAATGAGGAAAGAACACGTGTTAATAGAAGCATTCTTAGCAATTTATTACTTGCGCGGAAAAATATTAAAGAATAAGGCCATTGGTCCTTTGATATATAAGAATGAAGTTGTTGTTTGACTATGAAATTAAGCTTTTTTGCAGCTACTGTCTTCAAAAAGTTTTGGAAGAAAAAGCACACAACAATAGTTAGAGAAAGCTTGCAAAAAAAAAAAGAAAGTGGGCCGATGCGTTTTAAAGGAATGGTGGGCAATATTGTATGGTATTGTAAAACAGGTCACCTTAACAATATTAAATTAGTTTACAAAAACTTCTTATACGAGAAACAAAAGTCATTAAAAGGCCGTCAATTTTGTATTTCGAAACTCAAACAAATCTCTTCAAATATATAGATCCTAGTAATTTAAACTGAATGAACGGTCAATTTTGTAGTACAAAATTCGTTAAGTGGAAAATATCAAAATTTGACCTATGTAGTTTCCAAACACGCTGTTGAAATATAATTTTTTAAGGGTGCCATTCCATGGCCAAAATTCAAGGGACTATAGACACAACTATCCAAATACAGCAAAGTCCACGCATTTAAAAAAAATTTACGCATATCTGATTACGCAACTAGAAAGGAGATTCTTGGCGTTTATTTGAAAATGCGAGAGGAATTCCATATCGTAGATGATATTTTTTTTCAAAACCAAGTAGTTTATATTTGCATGAAGAAGCAAAGAAAATGAAAATCAAAAAAAAAAATTTAATGACATATTGCCCTATAGACGCTTTAAATTCGTCTAACTTTTTGTAACACCACCGTTGTTAAGCACGAGTGATAGATAATAAATTAGTGAAAAAAAATATTCACAGATAGTTAAAAAAAGCATTGTGACATTTGTTACGGTAGTCAGAAGCAGTCGAACACAAGCCAAACTCGTTATATTTTATAATAGCACTTCAGCCACTTAATGAAAAAGATGCTTTATCAAAAATAACTATAAATGTCGTCTTATTTTTCGTTCTCGAAATTCCAATATTAAAGACTCGTTTTACGCTTTTCAATGTTAAAGACGATAGACCATGTTGATAAAGTTGGAAAAGTCCTTTAACACATTTCATTTTATGACACCGCTGTGAAACTAGGTGTTGGGCGACAAACACTTTTGATCAGTTTCCATAAGTTTTCATACAGATACAGAAACATTTGGTAGACCAAATTTTCAATTTGGAATCGGTGCTGAATGACAATAATGTGGATATAAGTCAAGAAATTATCAAAAGAAAGGCCGTGGTCTCCCAGCACGAGAATTCCAAATACATGTTTGGGAAGCTTTACGCTTTCTCGAAAGCTTACTCTAAACCTTGCAATTATCATTTGTTCGCCTCTGTACATAACCCCTTTAAGTCTTTAAGGGTGTATAATTTTTGTGATTGGCAAAATTGACATAATTTTGATATAATGGTTCTACAAGCCAAACTGGAAAAGTTTCCCCATTAAACCCGTATGTACTTAGTTTAAAAAAAGTGTATTTAAAGTATAAAAAGTGTTTGGATTAGTTTTTTCTTTCTTTCTTTTTTTACCATTTTGCTGCTATTATTATTTTTATAATATTTATAATTATATTCACTATACCATGTACGCGGATGCTTAAGTACACTTACGATGCGCCGGTTACCGTAAACAAAACTGTTGTAAAGAAAATAAAAGGTTTGTCAGTATTGGAACCGTGAATTAGTGAATTGGAATGTAGAAAGAGTTGAGATAGTTTTGTACAAGTGAAACTGTTCCAGATGCATCTAAAAAACATTGACATAAAAAGCCACAAATAAAACATAAGAACCCAAGTCACTTTTTATATTAATTTTCACGGAAAGAAAACAACGCCGAACTTTTAATTTCCATGTTTCTACGAAATTTAGGTTTTGTAGGTTTTCGTCTTATGTCTATGAACGCTCCAAACGAATTCGTTTTCGCCATATCTCGCGGATTGCAATCTTTGTCTTGTGTTTAAATGATTTAAGAGTAATCTTACAGACTTTCAATCAATTAGAAAGATAATTTAACATATAGGATGTGAAACAATTCTACATGCAACTCAATATAATATTCATCTACACGGCCTTTGATGTGGTTACCTGTACAGGTTATGTTCGATTGCAAAAACTTACAATTGGAGTTGTATACGCTTTTAACATTTAACAAAGCCTGCCAAATGAGTTCATAATCATATTCACCAAAGTCAGTATTTGTAAGGTTGCAATTTTGGATTAGCAACAAGCTACACATTGAACCCACAATCACAGTGCTACATTTCAAAAATTTCTTTAGTGATTATTATTTTATGACAGAAACATACATTGGAAACATTATTATAAAAACTCCCTTTCCATTACAAAAATTTTGTTGATGTGCAAAATTTTCCAATTGTTTGCTGATTTCGAACGTTTCTGTGGGTTGATAGCAATTGATTCAATTTTAATTGAATTAATGGCAGCGAAAGCGTCATGGTTACTGCAATATACGGGTACATCTACATGGCGCTTAACACAGCATAATCACATGAAAACACAAATTCATATATATAGCTAAGTGATTTATACATCCATTTATTCGTGCATGTTTATGGCAGACTTTTACGCGAGTTGTGTGTATCGACGGCACAATAACAATGATGGTAAAGTTGCATGCTATAAGGCACAATCAACTGCTAAAACATTTGCATACGCATAGGTCTCAAAGTTTGAAGCAATCGAATTAAGCACTATTTTGCTGGAACATAGCACGAACTCTTTCCACACGCTATAAGCAAATCGTAAACGATATAAATTGAATTTTGATTAATTTATATTGGAAGCAAAGTGCGTTAATTAAGAATTCAAAAGTAAAAAAGACTATATCATACATTTAATGCTGTCTAGACTGCATTTAATCAAACACCGTCCTAAATAAGATCGTTTATTTGTTACACATCTGCAACTTAAGAATACTTTATTCCACGACGCGCAAAAATAACTTTGACTATTGTATTGTATCAAAAAGAATCTCGAAGCCTGGAAAATATTCAAAAACCTATACTAGGGAAAATGACCATCTGGTTAAAAGATTGATGGAATTGTAATTTGATAGTAGTCATAGTATAGGCGATGAAATCAATAAACTTTGTGTTATTTTGGTCGAGTTAAAACAACGTTGATGATATCCAGAGCATTCTGTTTGTACGCAGTCTTCTCAATTAAACTGACAATTTTGTGATGACGACCGAAGTTCAAGACAAATTACTGGGCATAGAAAGTTCAAAAAGTAAAATTTTAGAAGAAGGAGATGATTAGATCAATAAGTGACCAATAGAGGAAGATGTATTTGCGGTGAAATCAACGAGAATACTTGAATGAAAAATTTCAACATTAAATGCTGTCAATGCGCAGTAGTCAGTGGATCTTGGATAGTGGTGCATCATCCCATGTGTGTCAAGAGCGCAGTAAGTTTTTAAATATGAAGCTATGTTTGCGATATATGAAAAAGAAATTGGTGTAGGCATCGCTAATGTACCACTACAATATTATTAATATGTTAGTTAATGTAGTTTTACTTGACGTTCTGTTTTTTACTGAAACTACATTCAGATATTTTATCGGCGAGCTTGAAGCTTTCTCTTCGGTAGTAAATTAACAGCACTTAGATTGCTTTTAGCTACGTCAGTTGGACATAAAACGCGAAATTGATACTTGAAACTGCTTATTTAAATATCGATTTAAAAGAAGAATTTACTTTATAGATGGAGAACGCCCTAAGAAAATTACAAATAAAGCCCTGTACGGGTTAAAGCAATCAGAAGGGGAATGAAATGTTAAGCTAGAAGGCTGATTACAATCTATATGATGATCTTGCATGAATCATGTTTCTACAAAGAAGTTGATTGGATAAGAGTATGTGTGAATATATTATACTTATAGCCAGCAAAAGTAAATAGCACATTCACAAATCATTGGGTGATATTTCAAAACATTTCCAGTATTCTGATGAAGAAGCATCTGAACGACTTTTTGGAACGGAGACAGCGTGCCAGCGCGACTTAGGTGCGATAAGCACTGGACAAAGGAAATATATTTAGGAATTACCACGCAATTATGATATAACATAGCGCAGAACTGCAGAACTCTAAACGCACGACTTAAATGTTTTGTAAAAATAAAAAATGTTAAAGAGCGAATGCAACGGAATATCAACAATTTGCTCTAATGTATATTAGGCCGGACATTTCCCATTCTTTATTAAAACTTGCGCAGTACAAAAAAAAATCCGCAATAAGGAACATTAACCTGGATTAAAACAAATCACGAGATATTTGAACGGCACAATGGATTTCAAAATGCACAGAATGCTTTGTACGTGCTGACTGAGGAAGTAGATAGAAAATCATTTTTCGGTTTTGTGTAATTTATTTATGGTTATGTGTTTACATGACAACCGAAGAAACAGAAAGCTATGGCATTGAGTAGCACCAACATAGACTACATTGCAATGGGAGAAGAATCACAAAATACTTGTGAAATGAAACTTGTTTATTTAAACATAGCAAACCTATCATAATTTATAGTCGCAATGTAATTGCTTAGAAATTAGCAAAATCACAACTCATTATGAAAGTAGTAAGCATATCAATATAACATATCGGGTTGTTAGAAACATATCATATAATAATATTGTAGAACTCAAGTACACTGCAGCAGATAACATAATTAGAAAACAACATAATAACAAAAAAATACTTATTCTTTTCTTAATATATACAATTCATTTTGAAATTCATACGACATTGGAATACTTGGAATGCTTCACACTTTTGTTTGATGACGTGTACGATTGAAAAATAACTATATCAATAAAACCTGCAACATACTTTGAGTCATCTCCTGCAATTGGGTCAATAGGTCCACATACACCTGAGTGTATATCTTCAAGTGCTCTTTTGGTTTTAACAGGATTTTTGTTAAACGGTTCTCGACCCAGCTTGCTTTCAAAGCAGATATTACAAAATGTAGCAAATTTACACAAATTTTCAGCAGACTTTTCTGCACGAATTACATCTTTTCTTTAGTTAATATAGCTCTGTTATTCTTGGTTTGTATATCAGCGCGCAATTTGGGCACGAACGGTAAATTATTAATTTTTACAGCTACTCCTTTATCACTCACGTCTTCTATTTCAACGTAATAATTTGCTATACAGTTTTGGTTACTTTTCGCAATATTAATTTCAATAGGCAAATGGAGTTTGTGAACATTCTAAAGATACTACTTCCCATTTGCCATATGATCACTCGCATCAGAATCCAACTTGAAGCTAGGTTTACTTTCAAATTTTTCGCTTTTTCTGTTGTAGCTTGTATTGCTTATAAAACAGCGATCCTTTCCTTCCTCTTTTTCAATCATTCAACCGCATTTCTTTGTTTACAATCATGGGTTTGGTGGGCATATTTGTTACATTTGTAACACTTGCCAATAAAATTGTTAAAATATTTTGTTCTATAAAACGCGAATTTCTCTTAATTTTTCTTAATAGTACGGTCGTTTAATTTGGTTCCTTCGGATATAATCTCGGTTTCATCATGTTGAACGCTATTAATTTGCTGTCCACATTCCGAATTGCTATTGTCAATCAATCGTGTTTTTCTAAAATTGACAAGGAAAACTGAGCTAATATATCGGCCTGTTCAACATTACTTTTCGAATTAAATCTAGAAATTCCATGATGTGAGGTAAGACAATTTCATATAAGTTCATTTTCAATTTCATCAATTTTCTTCTTGTTAGTACTCATCTTCTTGGCAAAAACAAACCACAAACTTTTTCTCACTTCCTTTGACGTTTATTTATCACGCATATGTCCCAAACAATTCGAATGTGTAAAACTCACTAGTTTGTCTCCAAAAATTCCTCTTTCGCAGCGCGGTCCTCTGGTGGGTTGGCGGTAAATGTCACACCATTGAATTGTGGAAGTCCACATCAGTCGTAGTATTTTGTGAGCTCGTAACCTATTAATACTCGACAAAGATACAATGTATTATTTACAAATTTAGGCAAATATGAAGAGGAAAAACTGTGTTGAAAAACCGATACTTAAATTATTTTCCAAGTTATCTTTTACTTGTTTTTATTAAAGATATTGTTATTATTGTCTGCTAATACTTCATACTGACTTAAAACTAATAATTTATTTAGGACGTTAGACAGGGCTTCAATTTTTATTTGAATAGGAAGTTTGATGGAGGCTTGAGAAATAAGTAAGGTTAGGATGGACAGTATTATATTCAATATATACCGCGATTTTCGTGCTACTGTCACTGTCGGAGTCAGCAATCAAAGTAAGTTCTTTTTAAATGCCATTGGTATGCCCAATTTATCGGAAAATATAATTTGTCTAACATCGTCTACGTGGTTGCGTAAAACTGGTATATTATTGTTGACTCTCCAAAAATTCTCAAAAAATAAATATGCCGAATTGTTGACATTGGGATCCGCATATTTAGTCCTGTAAGGAAATGCTTGGAATTATGGTATATTCCCTAAGATTGTCTTATAATGTTTTTATGAGCTATCCTGCGTGATTCCGTTTTTACTGCATAATAATTTTCTGCCATTCTTTCTTATGCTTAGCGGATAATTTATTTCCTAAACCTTAACTTATTCATTTTCAAAAAGATTTCTTCTCCTTCTCAATATTTTTTGGGGGGTGATCGATTCGCACTATGATCAATCAAATCAGCTTTTTGTTTCTCTGAAAACTTTTTGATAGTTTTTGTTTCTTTTTTTCCAATAATTTAGGATCGCGACACATCTCTTTAGAAATATTTCGACGAGCTTTTTACCCTTAAACGTATGAATAAAAAGATTGCATTCTGTTACCGATCTTCCTAATAATTCTCGAAACGATCGATGAGTGCATTCGTTCATGTTCTTCAGGCAGAACATAATCATCTGTACCATTTGAATAACTAGCGTACGGTGGTGTTCTGAGAATTGTAATTCCAAATGCGTTTTCAATTGTAAAGGTTATGGATTCTGAATTAAAGATTTTTTCTTGTCCATTACTATGGTTTCGGATACAAGTGAATAAAGGATATCCCTCCAGTGTCCCTTTATATATTCCGATGCTCTGGACCGAATTGATTTCGCCATGGCATTTTCTGAGAATTTGTCTATCGTCGTTATAACTAAGTCTTTTCTCATCAAAAGCATGTGCGGGTGGATCAATTGACCTGGATACTACGGGATGAAGGTGGATTGAATATGGGTTTTTTAGGGTGACAGTTACATTTGTTCCTTTTTCAAATTACACAACATTTAATAATTTTTTTATTTTGGTTGGCATAGAGGGAAAATAGTATTTTCTAAGATTTGTACCTGTTGTCCTTACAATATCTGTGAGCTTTACTGTAAGTTCTTATTATTAGATCGTCTTGCTCTTGGATATTTGTTATATCTTTGATTTACATTTGAGCGAATGCAATCTTGTATTTACTAAAATGCAAAGGATCCAGTTGCTGAATTTTGCCTGTAGTGTTTTGCTCAAATTTAAAGCAGTTTAGGATAACTGTTGTATTCTCTGTCTAATGAGCCACACAAGCACGAACCTATATGAGCTATTGAGGATTTTTTGATTAATAATAAAAGATGTTCAGGCGCTTAAACCAGATCACCGTTGACAAAAACAAAGAAAGACATGCGATATGTGCTTGCAGTGTATCTTCTAATTCTTCTTAAACTAATGAGTTGCCTATATGCCAAAAAAAAAAAACAATTTCTGTAGCTCAAAATGAAATGTGTATGCTTGTGTGTATGAGGTATAAAAATTTAAAAAATGCACATCAGCACCAGACGATCTTGGATTACACATACACATTATTATTATAATCGTGGATTACATTCCACACGCACAGATTCTGCATTGACATTTATGCTGATCTGCATGGGAAAATTAAATTGTGTTGATATAGTGTTTGAAATGGGATATTGTTGAAATGAATGAGAAAACTGAAATAGGTGATCTTAATTGTGTACCATTATGGAAAAAGGCAATAGTAAATAATGTTAGGCGACTACTTGAACAACCGTATTTTAAGCTGGTTTGTCGAAGTTACGTTCCGTTTTAGAAATATCTACTTCTTCTAGACTCTGCATTAATGCATGAGATGAACTTTCTTCAGATTATCTCTCTATCGATAATGTATTTAATGGAGATTTCTGAGGAGCTAAAATCAGTTTTGCTATAAAATAATTCATAGTTATATTCCTCTGAAATCGATTTCCATCTTTTCATCTTATTGGTATTATTTTTATTACTAACTGCATAAGTTAATGGGCGGTAGTCTGTAAATATTTTAAACTTAATCGATAAGTATAGGTAGTTCCTAAATTGAATATCCATATAACTGGAAGCATTTCCCTATCGTTGGCGGCATAGTGCTCCTCAATCTTTCTTAGTGTCCCGAAAATTAAAGACATTGGTTTGCCACCTTACGATAATACTGCTCCGATCGCAAACTTGAAGGCGTCCGTTATTAACTCGAAGTGTTTACTATAATTTGGGTAGGCGATGACAACGTCTTCTTAAGGCTTCTTACTTTTCCTGAGGGAGTCTTTTCTTTCCTCATTTAAGTAAATTTTTACCTTTGTGGATTTCTTTTTGGAAGCGCATATTCCTTCCTCTCTTAAACGCGATGCTAGAGGCTGTCTAGTTTAGAATGGTCCTTTATGAATCGTTTGTAACATCCCACATACCAACCAAACTTCGAATGTTTTGAGGTTGCGGGAAGTTTACCATAGCCTTAATTTTGTCTGAGTTTGTTTTTGTACCCAGGGATGTAATAATATATCCTCAAAATTCAACCTCTTTTTTGAAGGAGTTTGAATTTGTGTAATTGCACCTTCATATTGGATTCTTGCATTGTTTTAAAAGTATTTTCAATGCTTGTAAAGTGTTAATTTTCCGTTTTACTAAAAGTAATGATAACGTCCACATATACGGAGCAGCATCTTCCTATATATTCGCGTAGAATCTCATCTATCGTTGAAATACAGACTGAGCGCCGTTAAGACCGAATGGTAGACGCATAAATTCGTACTTTTTGTTATACATACCAAAAGCTGTTTTCTCAATGTCAGATTTTTCGAATTTTAGTCGAATTGAATTCCCTAATGTCAATTACCACGTTTTATCGGCTGTATCCGGTTTTCTTGGGACGACAGATTTTATGATTGCAGGATGATAGTGAAATTTTTAGTAAACGGGAGTATCAGTTGTGGTTGTTATTTCACCTACGTAAGCTTTTCATCAGGTTCAGAAAAGAGTCGGGTATACATACTTGTGATTTTCTCCACAGTTTCTTTCTGCTTTGTCGATAAATTTTCTAATCTAATGTTTGTAACATTCACGCATTATGTGAGAAAGTGTTTGAATTTTACCTTGAAGCTATTTTTCAATGTTATCACATTCTTAGTAGTATTAATAGCTATTCCTCGTTCCCTAAGGATTTGATTTCTCAAGATACGATCAAATGTATATAGTAAAGGCATTGAATAAAATTTTATGCATCGTCAGTTCTAAAAAGTTTTACAATAGTATGTTCACTAAACCTAATATTGAGATTCCGGTTTGCTATACGTTTTTTTACTAATTCAGGTTTAACTTAATTTGTGTTTAGTAAAACTTTTAAAATGTTTCCGCTCTCCACTGTAACTTCAAAGTAACCACGCGAAGAGCTGATAAAATTAAAAATGTATGTCACTTTTTTCACCATATCGTCTTTCTTCGCTACCATCTTGATCTTTGCTTATTGCTGAAGTGCCAGTGTGAAAAATCTTTTTCTAAAAAAATTGGTTTTGCTGGGACTTCGTCGTATAATATCGCTGATGTGTACTTGACACGGCCGAGGCTTAAGTGGCCTTATGGGATAGTTGGCGTTATCTCCGATGATTAAAATATTGCTAACGTGGTTGACAGGCTTGTCTGCGGCTTGTCTGTATGAACAAATTGAGGGAAAAACGTTTGTTTTTGTCTCTGTACGAATTTGTGAAGGATTCGATTTGGAGGCCATTGCGGAGCTTGATTTGCACAAAAATTTTGGTTCACTAGCTAGAAGCAGAAATGGAAGTCCCGCCGTAGGTCCAAAGCTTCCTCTATTCCCATGAGTTGGGTAATTCTCTGGGTTTATAATTATTACTATTTTTGTCTCTTGGTCTTTACTTTTTTTTGGGGTTCCTATTTTGTCAACTTTCGCTTTGATAATTATTTTATAATAATTAGTCGTTTTAGTGTTTTTATGCAAAATTAGTTAAAACATTGTCTCTAAAGCAGTTGAAAACTTCTATATTCCTTAACACTTTTGTAATTTTCTTTTAAACCAATTTTATTACTAATCATGTTTTTAACTTTTGAAGTGTTCTATTTTTCATATATTTTCTTTTGAATTCTCTCTTTGATTTGTAAACAATTTCATATGTTTTCTTTCTCCCTGAATTCGCTGTACCTCCCTTTGAATTCGCTATACCTCCCTGAATTCGCCGTACCTCCTTTTGAATTCGCTGTAAAACTTTTAGCTCACATTATTTGAATTTTTTTAATTTATCGACATTTATTATTCGGGTTGCTTATAAAATTTTTTATAGAGTTTTTGATATCGAAATTCCAGACGGATATATATTATTGTACGGTTGCTGCATTTATATAAATTCAGTGTTAAGAGATCAGTTGAGGTCCATACATCCATGTTATTTAAGTCTGAGATCACATCATCTGCATACGTCAAAATATGGGGCGACTCAATTATAGACGCAAGATCGTTAACATATAAAGCAACTGTAGTTAAGCTGTAGTTCATCAGTCGATTGTTGTTACTTAAAGCAATTGTGAACATACCCGGTACAATTATTTAATTTTCTTTGTGTTTTATAATGTTCGAATTTTTATTTCAATTAATATTTTTGATTGTTCTATAATTTCATCTTACAATTTCACTAAATATTTCTATGTAGATTTCATTTTATACACAACGCTAAGCTTCGAGAAAGCACCACACTAAAGCGTAGTGGACTAGTAGAGTTACGTTCAATGTTAAAATAAGTTTTAATATCTATTTAAAAGTCTACTGTGTATTGAACTTAAACAAAAGTGACTTTTTATTAAATGTTTTTTAATTAACTTTTAAAATTGCTGCAGACTTCGCTACTAATTTGCTACGACAAAAAGATATTCTATCCAATTTATATTAATTGTTATATTCGATTAGAACTACTACTGCGTAGTTATAATAATTAAACACAGGCTTTACTCTATCTTTTATTATAATTTATTTTAGTTGATTTTTTTATAGCCTTATCCTTATTTGTTTTTTTTTTTTCAGGGGTTTTATGGTCTTAGTGCACTTGCGTTTACTTTATGCTTAATAACGTCATTTAAAGTTTTAACATATTTTATGTAATATTTCTTGTATAGGAAACATGGACATTTATCCATTCTTCTTGCAGTCTATTTTCCAGATCTTGAACGGAAGGGATTGAGTATTTTCGCACATATGCAAGTATGTTCACACTTGGTTTTAAATTTTCATTTAATATCCTCAACTAATCCTTGCTTAGAATGCCATCTGTAAACACCAATTTTCCAATTCTAATTGCTTCAATGCATACCCAAACTATACTATGGCCGTTGCATGGCTCACCCTCAGGCGTTGGTACAAAAAAGTAATATGCAGTTAAGAAAGCAATGTTAAAAAATGGGTGCGATCGGTCTACATAAACCTGCACCATAAATGTGAACCTAAACAGATTTGGATTTCTTTTTGGAGCATTACTACTATTTTTCTATATCTGTCAATCTGCTGTATAAAAGTTATTTTTATAATTATACTTTTTATTTTCTACTATATATGTATTTGTTATTATTATTACTAAAAGAAGAATATTATTACAATTGCTCCCAATTTATACATTTTCATCAATATCCGGCTTTGCCGCTTAAACAAAGATAAACCCGTGCGGAATCGTACTCACCGTCTCGCTTAAAAATGCAAACTCCCGCGACGAGTCCTTTGCCAGATACACCACAATATGTATGGGGGAACGTCGACGCGATTTTCAGGCCGTAGAAAAAAGGACATTTTTTTTCTTTGCTCATTAATGCCCTCTCCGGATAGTAGCATAAATAAGGAGGAAAGACGGACATGCGCTTACCCGCTCCGAGCGACTTTGCACTCAAAAACAAGCGCACACACAGCAACACAAAAGACAAATACACTCACAGACACACCCATAAACAGTCATACACACACCTTTTATTAGCATTTCAGTTCGTATAAGTACCCCGCTGAAGGCGGACAAAAAAGAAAATGTTACGGTTTACTATAAACGACAAAACCGGCAACATTTTATTTTAATTATTAATTTATGACCATACTTAAAAGTATTTATCGAGAAAAGTGGGCAATAAAAGGAAAAGGGAATTTTACAGATAACTTTTGAAGGTAAGTTCGACTACATTCCTATCCAATATAAGTAGACTCCCTTAATTTATTCGAAAAATAATCAAACCATCAAGGTGACAAAATTGCAAACGTTCAATTTAAAAAAGTGTTAAATATTTACGAAAATTGTAGTAATCAACAACACAACGTGTACAAAATCAAAAACACAATTATCATCAATATAAGGCGAAAAGCCTTTGATTGGAAAGAGAAGTGCGTGCTCAATATTAGCAAAAGAAAAGAACGGCACGGTAAGAAATAAGAAACATAAGAAATATTTTTCACATAATTATTTTAAAAATTTCATACAAATATCATTAAAAGTCCTTTCTGCAGACTCTTTGTAAGGACGCGACAGCTTCGTATAATATTTGCTTACATAGACTTGTACTTATATTTGTATATACCTTACTGAATTTCTTTCTATATATGCTTTATAACCGCCTTATAACGTTTAGTTATACACTTACACTTATATATATACTTATACTTATGTATATACTTACCTATATATATACTAATAAATCTCATCCATATATCGATCTACTTTGGGTATTTGTTACTCACGTTCTCATATACATTGTATATATACACATATTGTTTCATATATCATATTTATACACATTTTTATACACATTTTACAAATTATTTAATGTTCACATATTCATATTATCTAATTTTTCGAATATAATTGTACTCTTACACTCGTATATGCATGATTTCTCAAGCTAGCATTGTTAGTGTAAGAGGCCTCTTTCCACATTTGCGCATTGCACAGTAAAATCCAACTTATGTACACATATACATACACACAGAACGTTTTAGTTATTAAGAATCGGTTTGTATTGCCGACGTCATGGAAGTTGTCATAAATTTCTCCCATAACAGCATAATACAAATGTAAAGCGACACACCTACCGTTAAGCTCTCTATTTATTGACACACAGCATTGTAAATCGGAAACTCACTTCAAGTTATTTCTCTCTCAGATCTAAATTAGTAGTGTCATAACAGGATAGTAAGTGTGGTGAATCAATAGCTATAAAAGCAGCGCGCGACCACCGATCATTCTTTTATTGTTCACCGACAGTCAAACAAAAAGGTAAGCAATCCATGTTATTCGTTGGTGATTGGTTATTCCCTGCAATAGCAATGTCACTCACCCATCGGTCTGAAGAATAAATCCCTTTTATTCCTTCAGGACGTTGATGATTGGCTGTTTCCTGCAAGAGGACTGCCAATCATCTTTCGGTCTCTTGAGTAAGCTGGAGTGACTGTACGTCGAACAATACATACGATCGTTGCAGATTATACCTAGAGTGGACTCTTCAAAACGGCATCCATAACCGTGCTTTTCGGAAATTTTAAAGGTTTCGTGTAAAACAAAAAGCGCCACACATCACATTTGCTGTGCTGGTTTCTTTTCTCTACCACGGACGTATTTTATTTCCCATTTATTTATTCTTCCGAGCAATTAGAAAGTAAAAATCCACATTCCTGAAATAAAGCAAACGAATCGAGCAACAAATGAAATGTCTTCTAAATTAACAATAAATCTTCTTGCAACGAACGCCTGGGATTAGCACTGAATATATCCCGGTTATAGAAGGGGAAACCTAGATTTTGTGTGTTGTTTCGTTACTTGTTGTGGTGGGGCTTCTTTTCAGGCGCCCTAAATTCATCTTTTGAAAGACTGTCATCCAGGAGACGTTATAATTTTTTATGCTATTGTTTAATGTGCTGTCATCGTTTACGTTTTCTAGTGCGATTTCAGGTTTCTCAATTTTAACCTTCGTATCTTCTAAATCATTGAACGAAAATATCATTTCAGGTATAGGATCAAAGTTTTGCTTAATTGGTTTTAATTTTCTTTTAAGATAAGTATTTAATTATTGTTTAATTTTGATCCACTTGTTATATTCTGAAAGAGAGACGTTGTTCAAATATGGCCATAACTTTCTATTAATAAATTCTATTGAACATTTGTCATCCATCA
The DNA here is from genome assembly GCA_001077435.1 of Glossina morsitans morsitans. NCBI lineage: Eukaryota > Metazoa > Arthropoda > Insecta > Diptera > Glossinidae > Glossina > Glossina morsitans. Next base: position 28,936 of record CCAG010016472.1, on the reverse strand, counting down.
TTGCAGCGTATGCGTCTCGGTGCAATAAAATTACTTTATTTAGTTTCGGCTTAAATTTATTGAACATTGTCTAACAGTTTTCCGATAAATCCACTCCACTCCAGCGGGGCTAAGATTATAGGCAAGAAGCCGCCACCTTTCTGCGCAAGAACTTTTGGACTTCATGGTTGCGTTTCGTCTCGAGATGAATCGAAGTTCTTTTTTATACTTTTTTAGAACTTCCAAATCTTTATTTTTTAGTTTAGCGTTCGCTATTATTATGTTCCCAATTATTGTGTTAAAGACGTTAATGTCAGTCAAAGTTTTGAGTGACGTGTTATCATTTTTTGGGGACATGCAGCGTACGTTTGTGGTTCTTCGGTCGCTTTATACTCTTTTTTAAGATCATTCACTCCAGCGTCAGAGAAGCAATAACAAAAATTCGAATTGAATATGTTCGTGCCTTGGTACATCACTTTCGCTTTGTGTAAACTCGATTAATAAATATTCTCATAAGCTCAAATGAATTTGCCTTGCTAAATGATGAAACTGTAGGATATCTCTAGGATTTTTAGAAATAACTATATGTTTTGAATTCAATGAAATATCTCTTGTGTGCGACGATTTGTGGAAAATGTTCTGTGTTACTACAATGACAAAAAAATTTCTATGGTTTGACCCCTTAGAGAAAAGTTCACAAACTGTTTGTTGAAAGCGCCCATCATTAAGTCATCGAGTACAAGGAGAGTTGGTTCATTGAGAACATTTTCCAAATTCTTCGGTATTCCATCGTTATTTTAGGTGCCGTTTTTTTCTCACATTAACATCAAATTATTGGAAAAATTTTCGCACTAATCAAAAAATCCTTATTATAGATAAAATTGTTGTTTTGACTGATCATGATGGTGCACTAATAAGCACAATAAATGGATGGTAGAATTGATAAAACATGATGTCTTGTTAATTATAAAATAGAAAATAAACTCTGACTTCATAGAATAGGCCATTTTATAAATATTTAATTATTTTGTCTTAATTAATAACTGTAATGGCGCCTGAGTTTTCCAAATTTACGGTCATTTCGATGATGTGGACAGTTAGAAAAATAATTAGTTAATTTTCTTTAAGATGTGTGAGTGTTCATGAATATCACTTAAGATTTTAGATATTTTCTAAGAATTTCTTGTTTTTTTCTTCCCGTTATTAAAACGTATTCACAGTGATTCAACGGTGATAGTATGTCACCTAACCAGGAACAGTCTATTATTCCACCCCACCATTTTAAACCATTAATAAATTTTACACAAAAGTGATTTTGATCTTCAGTATTTTTATTTAATTCCTTTACACCGAATGGCGGTCTAAATACAAAGTAGTTAGCTACAACAGAGTTTGGACTCATATATGCTAACTTTTTAATAAAAAATTATTTTAGATTTCCGTGAAAATATTGGAAATCAACAAAAGCGAGCGTAGTTTTAGTTATGCTAGACATACTTTGATGAGTCACTGATATTGAGGCGGTCTTATATAATCTTCAATATTCCAAAAAAGTCACGTCCCTCTCAGTGCTAATTGTGTCGTCACATTAAATAGATCATATGTCGCAAAGTGCTCAGAAAACTCCGCGTTTACCAAAAAGAAACCAAGACCGTCAACTAATTTCTGGCTTGGAATATTTCATCAGTTTAAAAACTGTGGTTTTTCATCTTCAAGAAATTTTAAACCAGTTTTTTGGCTATGAGATAAAAAATTTTATTGCTTTTATCTGTGAGCAATGGGTTCATTTAATTGCGTACAAGGAATCCATATAATTAAGATTGGTACAATTTGAATTTATAGAACCTGAGAGCATCATAGAACATCCAAATCTAGACCTCATTGAGTGTAATTTTGAATATGGATGGACCGTGCCTATTGATTGATAATCAAAGAGGACATAGGATAAAATTTGATGCTGAAACGTGGAGATTGATTACACGTGTTGGAATTTCTTTTATCAACATTTCTATGTTGGAATACTTTGGGACAAAAGCAAACCTGGCGCTTTTATTAAACACATTTTTGCCATAGTGAGTGGAATTAAATAAGACTGGTCTTCAATTGGCTGATATCTCTACATCCATCAACGCTAATATTGAGATTGAATTTTTAAGATTATTAATAATTTTCTCGAAAGATGTCAAACAAGACTAGGCACGATATTACGATCCATAATTTACATTTGACAATCTTGAAAAAATAGATCTCTAAAAATGAGTAAAATTCAAGCAGTTAGTGAGATTCACAAACCAACCAGAAAAAATTTTGTGCGAAGGAGATTCATCCAAAAAGGGATTAATGATACCTAGCAAATTTAGTTGAGCTAATACCTATTCAAAAATTAAATAAAGTCTACCAATACCTTTGGTATCACGAATTTTCTAAATATACTTTCGTATAACTAGTAAAATCTAAAAGTTCACCTGAGATAGTTAAGGCCATGAGACAGGTATTTGGGAAAAAAGATATTTCTCCAATGAATATTTACACTGTTCAGGGAAGGGAATTTTCTAATAAAGATTTTAAAGAGTTGATGAAAGATTATCAATTTAATCATTATCACACATACTCATATGAAAGCCTCCCTATGTGAAACAATCAATAGAACATTAAAAAAGTTAATGGGCAAAATGTTCAGTATGAACGGTAATTACAAATGGATTTAATTTAACTCAAACTTTACTAGACAAATGCAATTATCCATAGCATAGAATAATAAAAATTGAAACCGAAATGAAGTTAAGAAAAACAATGAGAAGCAAATATTATAAAATGTATATAATTTTCCAAAACATTTCCCAAAACATTTAATGTTGTGGATTAGGTTAGAATCAGAAAATTTAAAGGAACACTTTCTAAGAGTTATGAACCGAACTGAACACCGAAATATTTCAAATAAGTAAAATAAAAATTGCAAATCCTATTATTTACTTTATAGAGCATTATAAGGGGAATGAAATATTAGGATCATTTTATGAATACGAAATGCAAAATGTTCGTGACGAGAATGCCTAGTTAGTGGAAAAGATATTGAAGAAGAAGGACTAATATAACTCAATTACTTCGATAAAAAATGAATGAGACCAAACGAAAATGTTTGATATTATTATTATTATTATTATTATTATTATTATTATTACAGTTCATTTCACATTTTCATTGCGTATTCATTTTTTCACATTTGTTCATATTATTTACAGATTGTTATTTATGTTTTTGATTAGTTATTTTATAATTTTTCCAAGCTAGTGTTGGAATTCTATCCTCTAAAATACATCGCTTATCATCTAATGCTTTTACAATCTAACGCTACTTTTTTGCTGATCTCTGTATACAGTCTGTGAGATCTGCTTCTTATGACTCTCTGTTCGCTATAAACTGTATTTTAGTTTGTCAGTTACACATCTTTTTACCACTTTAACTTTTTTGACTTCATGTTGTTTATTATTGACTTCATCATTAACTACGTACGCGTACGCGTTGGCTTTTAAACCTGCGAACGTTGTCATAATTCTTTCAGCATTCTCACCTTTCATCAAACCTTATATTTTTTTGTAATTAGGAATGATATTGTGTATATTGACGGGGACGTAATCTGATGTGTTAAAATGATGACAATTATTTTTAATAACAACACGTATTACCATTAGATTCTGTTATGGATGAATCTTTATCTATGTATATTATCTTCGTTCTCTGTGCGTGATTATCTAAAAACTTGTAGTAAAAATCGTGCATCAATCACAGTTCGAGCACACTTACCACCACAAATATTCGTTTATTATGCACTATTTGCATTTTTCTTAAATCGATTCCATCAAACTTTTATCGAATATTTCAAAACCTTTAAAGTTAGGTTTCGCTGTGAGAGCTATGTAGCCTTCAGAATTTCTTCTGTACTCATAATCACTAACAACACTTTCGGTGGCTTTATTACAGACAGTGTTATTCACCAACTTCTAGAAGTTCTTCTCGAATTCATTTTTGACAACTATTCTTCTGTTGGTGTTTAAACTAATATAACAATATTTTTCATTAAACTTTGATTGCTCCCCTGTTTGTTGCAAGCAGAGGAGCATATGTTTTAAATAAGCGGTATAACTCATTTATGGGTTAAATCTGCTACGAGTTTTTTATACTTTTCAGTAGAAGGAATTTTATTATCTGCACAGAAAGGAAGGCAATGGTTTTTATCATGAATAGCGGACGGATGATCTAGGTCAATTTCTAAACTGTTACCATATCTTCCATCGCTATCAATGGAGAAAATGTCGACATCTTTTACTTCAGTTTCACTTGAAAACAGGAGGATTGCGTAAGAAAGGTTTTTGGACGTGGTCCAACCATATAAATTGTTTGCATTCATATAGGACTAATAATTTTCGGAGTTGCTTTCGTCATAATTTTGACCAAACTTGACCAAAATTGTTTGACTCGGGTAAGCTTTGGGCGCACTGTGTAGTGCCACTTCTAATACTAATAAAAAAAAAAAAAATTAAATTAAATTCAGTATCGCCAATTAGTTCTAATTCAACCTTAGTGTATTTCAGCATGGCCTCCCACGGGAGAGAGATGCTGCTGTAAAATAATTGTATGGATCTTATTTATATATTTCTAAACATAAGATTCTGTAATTCTTTAAAACGTGGATTAATATCAAGACATCGCTTTGAAGATATATAACTATATAACCTTTAAGGGTGTGACACTTGAACGCGTCCCATTCCCTCTGAGCAAAATTGTAGTCAGCGTCCCTACTTTCGCAATCGGACAAATAATTATAGAACGACTATCGGCTAAGCAGAATTGGGTCATCAAGTCTCTTGAAATCGCTCATATCATCGTATACAAAGACTCACTTACGTCTCATTAACTAAAATGCTTCCTTATTCGCAAATTATTTTCTTATATCTTTAAACTGACTGGTCTCCAAAAATTTATCCAATCTTTCTAAACTGGAGTATAAAAATCAATTTGAATCCGCGAAATTTATTAAATATTTTCCTCCAATATTGTCTTAGTGATTGATATATACTACTCTTTGTTATACGGTATAACTGATGAATTAGGCCCTAATTGCGTAATAAATAAATGTATATCGTACCCACTTAAATTCTGAAAAGTAATTAAAATTTTTCCTACATTCTTTCCTGCATTCGGTACGGCTGAATACCACAAAATCCTCGGTAAAGTAATTAAAGTACTTAGCCTTACTTCCTAATATTGTTTCTTCGCACGCGTAGTAATTGATGTTTTGTTTTGTTGTTCATATTATGATAGTTCCTGAGCGCTTGCGGAATTCTTCCAGTGTAGCTGATACAGCTCATCCATTTTATGCTGCATATGAGCAAGGGAGTCAGCTATACAGGTTTCTATTAATAAAAAGACAAAAAGAAAAAAAAAAATTCATTTAGTTACTTAAATACATAAAAAAAAAAAACAAAAAAATTTAAAATATATTTACCAAAGTATGCTGTTCATCACACTCTTCATTGTAAACATGTTTAATATAGTAGGAGACCTTGCATGCTGCTGAACTGTCTTCGTCCCCTCGTCCTGTTAAGGAGTTCTATGAGATTAAGGACAGCCTCAGCATATATGATAATTGGTGGCGATACCTTCTTCTCCATATTTTTAATCTCGGCTGTGGTTTCCGCCGATGGAAATTCACGTTTGAAATTTTGTTTATGCATTTTCTATACAAGTTCGTGTTTAGTTTTTATCACCAGCATAAATAATGAATAATTTCTTGAAGGAATTCTTTCTTTGTTCATTAATTAGGGTACAGAAATTATAATGTGGTAAAAGTTGGACCGCCTGGTGTGCACTTTATTACTTTTTTCCTGGAAATGTATCTATGCATTTCTCTCTACGTTCGTGTTTAATTGTTATCAGCATCATGAATAAGTTATGTCCCTCAAGGAATCCCTTTTTGTTTGTTTATTAGGATATATATAATAAAGAAAGGATTTTTCACAGGAACGAAAGAAAGAAGTTATTGTGAACGTAATATCAAGGTGTGTAATTGCAAAGGTACGCATGTGGCATTATTATTTCTTTGTTCGTACTTTCTTGGAAAACTGAATTGGATTTTGAATTGTTTCTAGGTGGGAAGAATATGTTTTGGTATTTTATGGAGAGGGGAGAGGATAGCCACTACGCAACCCGCGGGGGAAGGGTGTGCATGTGTTTCTGATGTGTGTTGGCGGGGGAGTTATGAGTATTTGTGTTTTTTTGGGTTAAGATAGTAAATCATCAATAGGCGCAGTTTGGGGATTTTAACCCCATCGTAACGTTATCGTAATCACCTATAATCCCATCCCCTTCCCTGTGGCACGTTTAGGTATACCTTCACAGGGAGGCTAGCCCTTTAGGCTCCGCTTAACAGGCTACGTTGACGCTCCTCGTTTTTTTGTTTTCTCGAGTTTGCGGCGAACACTCTTTCCCAACTTTTCGAATCGCGCAACATATATGTCACGAGACTGTCGTAGAGAGGGAACGCTCCGATTTCCGTCTATAGTGTCTGTTGTTTTTGATGGTATTTCATACAGACAAAGAACATTCAACGTCTTCGATGGACTTGCAAAAACTACAAAATGGGTTCTGCTCTATTTTAAGCCTATGTAAGTATGTTTTGCCCGCTTATTCATTGTGTTACATAAAAGCCCATATTATCTATTGAACCAAGGCCAAAAATCTGGTATAAGCTGGTGCATCCATTTACCTTTGCCCGCCCTACTCCAGCACTCCTGCCAATCCTCTTCAGTCGGCATCTTGATCGCTGCCTGGCCACGTCAACCGGCAAGATGTGAAGTTCAGCTCCATGTATGCCTTCTTTAGCCGGCAGGTCGATTGGTATCATACGAGCGATAACCAATGCCACATCTTCCGACATCATAGGAGATGCGCCCCAAACCCTCAGCGCACTGAGCTGCGGCTGGGGATATAAGACGGGATATTCAGCACCTTCTTCCGCAGGGAAGAGCCACACAGTATCATCGAAGTCACCTTTGCTGTCAATTTTCTACGATCTCGTCTGAGGTCTTGTAAGTTTGGTAGTAAGCACGCCAGCGAGCCCGCTGCCTTCTCTTCCTGGTACTGCAGGTGCCGTTTAAATCATAGTATGCAGTCTATCATCTCTCTTAGGTATTTTACGCTGTCATTTGACTGTATCCTAATATCTTCCATTTTAATTGCAATTTTCTCAAGCTTCTTCTTTGAGGTTATTAATACTACATCTGTCTTGTCTTCTGTCAGATCCTAATCGACCAATTGTAGCCTTAATTATATTGGTGGTTCTATTCGCCTAAGCGGTAATCTCCTCTAAAGTGTTTGCCATGATGGTTGTTGCTACTTCGTCAGAAAAACCCACTCTCTCTGGGAGAGGTACTCTGAGAATATCGTCGTACGTCACATTCCATAATGTGCAACCAAGAATTGATCCCTCCCGTAAATAAGCCGTTTCCTGCATCCATTCTCTGTTTCGTAACGCAGTTTCCAGCCGGTAAAGTAGCTAGCCACTTTATTAATAAGGGACTCTCCTTTCCTGCAGTGCAGCTGAATTACAAGCATTTTTAATACCTAACGTTATTACCAAGCAATATAGCTTTTTCTGCAATATTTCATCATTTGTTGTGAAACCAAACTTGAAAATCCAGCAATTCTTCTGTGCGGTTTCTCATACACCTCCTTTAAATCGTCACTCAGATTCTGGAAGTGATTTTTGTTGTTGACCATAATCGCTTTTTTAAATTGCCTTCGCTTGACTTTCTACTCCTCTTGGTGGTTGAAATAGGCACAAGTCCCCTCGATGTACTCTTCTCGCTCTATTATATAGAGCTCCTAACTCGGCTATCTCGTTGATCCACCACCATATCGGATCTTTCCGTTTATAGAAGTAACGTCTTGCCATGGGACCATCACAAGCTCTTACAATGCGCCTCATAACTTCTGCAACACAGGTCCGCGCAGAGTCTCCGGTTTCCGGTTCTTCCGCCATCTGTCCGAAATGCTCCTTCTCTAGCAATTCTGGTTTCCACTTGGGGCACCTGAGAAGCCGTTTTATCTTGTTCGCACGTTGGATCTACTGTAACTCTCAAACTATTGCTAGATGGTCACTGGGGATATAGACATTGCTGACAGTCTGCACTATCCGGGAGACCAACGCGCTGTTAACCATGGTAGTGTTGATCGCGGAGGCACGACCGTCTCTGTTGAAAGCATTTTCTGTATCTACGTTTAGGATGGTCATATCGAGTGAGGCTAAGGATTCAATGATAAGCCTGCCCTTAGCGTTCGTTCACTTGCTACCCTATTCAATCTCCCAGGAATTAAAGTTGCCTGTGATAACTATTGGAGTTTTTGCCGGTGCGTAGTGTTTCCATTCGATTTTCGAAGTCAGCTTGCTTTGGCCTCGGCTGGAGATAGTAGCTGCAAAGGTAAACCTCTCTCTGTTTAACACACGTAGCCCTTCCCTGCTAAGATAAATTTCACAGTTTACGGATGCGCGCTGCATTGCCAAATTTGCTGTGTCCGTCTTACCCTTCATTCACTTGTTTCCGGTGTATATCTTGTAGCAGCACCACTATGTCTATTGACAGTTCTCCGACATTTTGTTGGGGCATCTTTTGCGCTGTCCGAGAATGGTTTTAGTTTATTTGCATACACTTCATGCTTGGTCTTTCCTAGTACTTCCACGTGAATTTATCAGGAAATTTCTGACGGCCGGTGGATGGTTATGAGACTTACCTCGTTCTTTACATATTCCACAGGGTCTTAATACAGTCTCTTGCTCGGTGGCCTTGTTCGCCGCACTTTAGACAGTACTTGCTTCTATCTCTCCGTCCCTTGCAATTTCTAGCGATGTGGCGCTCCTCTATTCGTCTGTGGCATTTCGGAAACCCAGATTTTTCTTTGATCCTACGAGCAAAAAAATTTGCTTCTTTTCTGCGGGCTGAAGTTCGCATCGACGTTCTCCCCTATATATACTATTTCGGCGCTTTTGTAATACATCATAATATTAGAATATTTTGTGAAATTAGGCCTTCACAAAGATTTCATACGATTGATTGATAAAATATATAAAGATAGAAATGAAGTTTATATTTTTATCCAATGTTGCGTACACGCTTTTGCCTAATATGTCCGACAGCAAAAAAATGGTAGTACGATTATCTATGTATTGAACAAATAATCGCTATCAGTTGGTTATCATATTGGAAGTATAAATATATTGCAGAAACGTTATGTGAAAAGAGCTAAAAAGCTAAAGTACTTCTATTTTATTACATTAAAATGGTATAGGAGCTAAAGTAAATGGAATTCAAAAGACAAATAAAATGCTCTTAGTTAGCAGACTTATGTGACTAAGTAGCTTCAGGCATCACGACATATGCATCCCTTAACTGCACAGAAACTTGTTTATTCCATATCCATACCGCTTGAAAGAACACACACCAAAAGTTTACAACTTTTTGCGCGATTTTTTACTGCTTCGAGCTCTCATGCTATTTTAGTGGTTCTCTAGAAAAAACCTTAATGAAACTGATGCGCGGATCTAATAAGAAGTGTACAATACTGAAAAATTTGATAATATGTATGTGCATCTTTTTATAATTTTATTTTCAATAATTACATTCACCATAGTATTGTTATCACTTACGCTTAATTGTTATTAAAGAATTATAAGTAATTTGTCTTTATCCTAGTCGTTTCTTTTGCTCCCCGCTCTGTATTCTTGTCGTTCAGAAATTATACTATTATTTCTTATTGTCCAAATAAATGAAATGTAAATTTACCCAACACACATTACGGTACAGCAAGAAAAACAAACCAATATTTTAAACAACTGTTCGAGTCGTTATATTCTCCCAAAATAAAAATAACAGGGTATTTCGTTACACCACTTATTCCTACTTATACCTATTTCCATTGCGAGTAGGTTGGCGAGTGGCCGCCTACAACAAATCATCGATCGATAAAGGTATAACAGTTACTGGTCTGGCGCGCACTTGCGGCTGCATCCAATACTGTTCCCAGCGCGAATGTTGTGCCTTGATTGGAATCATTAGGTAACATCAGTTAACTTAGAATTGACCAACGTAACTTATGCGCTCTGCGGGAAAATTTTTTCGCTTTATGTGCACTCACACGGAGACATTGGCCCGATATATTCGCTCTTTGTGAAATCCGGAAAAGTGAGAACAGTGATCTACATGATTTTCACTTGTCTGGATACCAAATCATGTAAAATTTCGTATCACAAAGAGGACGTGTTATATATATTCGCAGCCACGTATTGTTCTCATCCCAGTAACAGTTTAGTATGTATTTGCATTGCCATGGGTGAAACTCACCATTCGGTCGTATTTCAAGTTTGTTTGTGGAAGCTCGAATGGAAACTCGAATGGCTCGTGCGGTGGTTTCCTCTAATGGCTTTGACACCCTAGTTAATGCAATATGTTCTTTTTCCATACAATTGCTCCGACAGAAAAATCGTGGTTGCTGGTGATTTCAACGTCCTCTATAAAAATTGGTTGCTTCGTTCGATCCATAGAACTCCAGACGGACGCGACGCGAGATTACTGCACTTGGGAAGTGCTTAACTTAACTTATAACGCATTTTCCAAGTGTTAAACAATTAAAACAAAATACACTATACCTTTTTCTTCCTTCGCCTCCCACAAATTCAAAGTTAAGACCCTTGCAAATCTCGGCAACTTCGATAATTGTACCACTGCTGCATCTTTTTTATGCGGCACATTTCTTCCTCAGACTTGAGACGTAATGTTGTCATGCACGATAAGGCGAATTGGGTAAAGTTCAATAACTTTTTGACGCTTCTAATATAATATAATATATATAACTGGTTGACGCTGCTGCAGACATGATGCAAGAGATTGCTAAACATAGTATGCGAAGATACACTCCATTTAAAAATACTTCGATTAAGCCCAAAGCCAAATACGAGTATAATCAGACTTATAAAGATGCGATCTTATGACAAAGTCCATTCCGATTCTTCTGAAGAACGACCAAACAATGTGTAAACATTGGTCAGGCAATGGCTTTTCGACCAGCTGTTGCCAGGCAGTGACATCTTGAGTGAATATTGTACTTTTTATTTCCGGTATTTTTGGTGAGTGGAAAGTCAGATTTTCGATCGGAAGAAAAAAACACAGCCCATTAAATCCATCAATTTGATCGTGGTGCGCCTTATATGCAAATTTAATGTTTTTCTTTAATTTGTTTATTTACTCAATAAATTGAAAAAGAAAAAAAACTTATGCCAGCACGGTTAGTTCGTTTAAGCAAATAATTTTACTGGAAGAAAAAAAAAGCCGAGAAAAGGAAGAAATTGAAGAAATGTGAGAAGAAAAGAATTATTTTTCAAAAACTGCTATGAGTTGTAAAAGGTAAAACATCTTGAAGTGAATATTAGAAGATTTACCAATTAAAAGAAATAGTTTGTGTTGCCTTTGCAAAAGTAACAATTTACTAAAAAAAAAAAGGAAAAGAAGAGTAATCAGAAGCAGGCATGTGTGCAATTCATTACTATAAAATTGAAACAAAAAATTAAGCTTCATCAAGCAATTTAATACGATCTTTCGTGTGTATGATTCTATTATTATTAAATACAAAAACAAAAGAGATATGCAATATAAATGCCCATTAGTACGTCCTTTGTCGTTCTTTAATCATACTCATAATCAAATTACCAGCAGTGGCCTTTTCCACCGTATTTAGTATCTTCATTTTCAAGCCGAACGTTCATAACCACTACTGCCTCACTCCATCTCCACTCTCTGGCCACCTTCATTCACGCACATGTAGGTGACACCCCCTCTTGCTTGAAAAAAAAAGAAAAACGGGTAGTACGCACTGAGTGTGCATATAATTTGACTTGAAAAAAACTTTGCTTAAAATTGTTATACATGAAAATAAAGTATCAATAATGGAATACGGAAACGCTGGTTCTAATAAAAATATCAATGTATAAACATATAAAAGTTTATGTCGCACATTGTTGTTTCCAAAACGCCGTTTAGCTTCTCTCGCGTTATTTGAGGCATGTTTAATAATGTTTACCCTGTAACTTCCATATCAACAATATTATCAAAAAGCGTCTACTACAAGCTTTCTAATTTAACATATAATGCTGCATTTTCCATACAAATTCCATACAGCTTTATGTAAAGCTTATACTTTTTCGGTTTTCCAAACATTTTTTGTAACTATTGACATGAAAATTACTAATCGATATACCGGGCAGTTCCATATGTGTGGTCAAGTTAAAATTTTGCATGCACTTTTCGTTCCAACTAAAATGCAATGTGATAAGTCAGTTTTTTTGTATACATAAAAATGACGGACTCAACAAGAATTGGCGGAAGCGCGTGGACAGTAGCATGTGACAAGCTACGATAGATTAAATATGGATCGGGCCACAAAGTGGTGAATTATTTTTTTCTCAACAACGCTTTACACATGAGTATTAAAGAAAATTATCTTGAAAATATAATGCGACTAAATATGGTGTACGTCAGGATATGGTGAACAAGTAAAGTAGAATGCGAATTGCAATAGACTAAAACATAAAATAAAACTATCTAAAAAATCAAAAATAAATTTCCTTCCGATCACCTTTGTTTCACTGTACATAAAAGTTTATGGCATTTAGAAAACATCCGATTGTCGAAATATGTCCTATTTGCTGCAATGTGATAGTCTTTATTTTTTCCTTTCTTTCGTTAGCTAGTGCATATAAAATTTCCCTTATAAACAACGAACTAGTCAGAGCGCCAAAAATAGCCATATGCTATATTATACCAACGGTTTTGCCTTCAATATAAACTCGCAAAGAAAATGCTTCGGATCATGGGCTGAACAAGTATCTTTCAGTTAAAGTTCATTCGTGGTGAAAACATTCATATTCATTTTATTGCTGCTACTCATGCTGAGCGAAAAAGCAAAAAGGTATCAAGGCACTGATCTTTTAGCTAACTAGCTCTGATTTGAAAGGTGTAGCTGCACATGCAAGTGTGTTCACCCCCTCTATATTCTCGCCAACTCAAAACTCTCTGCCAGCAAACCCTACTGTTTCTAGTAGCGATAAAGTCCGCCCAGAAAGGCAATACTCATGTCAATACTGGCGCCTGACACCTCTGTGGATAACATAAAAAGTTATCTGGGGGTAAAAGTCTTATCTGTCAATTTGAAGCGTGTAAGCATTTTGAAATTGACTCCATCTCAATGTAGAGGTATCTCGTCTTTTAATACTCCGCATTTTCTAGTGGCTCTCGCACGGATATCATATATACTGATTTTAGCAAAGCGTTTGACTTAGTTAACCGTAATTTATGGATCTTCAACCTCCAGGCCTCTGGCTTCCCTTTCTACGTAGCGAAACGAACAAGCTCGTATTTGCATAACAGATCATTCAGTTTTCTGTTTAACTTCGGATCACTTTCCCGTGACGTGTGGCGTCCCTCAAGGCAGCCACTTAGGATCCTTTTATTTAATTTACACATTAATGATCTCCGCTAGGTGATTAAATCTAGCCAGATCTTAATGTACGCTGACGATGTTAAGCTATTTTCTTCCTTCTCCTTGGAATCGCAATTAGCTTCAAACTGACATAAATAATTTGGTTACATAGTATTCGTTAAATATTATGAAATTAAATATAAAAAAATGCATGCAGCTTTTTATCTTAAGAAGGAAGTCATTTAGTATGGAGTATTTCACTGGCTCACACAAGTTGGACAACGTTGATTCGTTCATCGATTCGCGGACTCTATTCGACCAAAGGTTACGTTTTAATTTGCACATTGAGCTCTCTTTAAGTAAAGCTAGGTACGCGCTTGGTTTCATTAATGGCTGGTCCAAAGAGCTGAAGGACGTTTACATTACGAAAAAGCTATGCATGTACTTAGTTAGACCAATACTTCAGTATGCCTCTCTTGTGTGGTCTCCTTCCTATAGGTACTATGTAGATTCAATTGAATCGTTTCAAAAGGAAGTCTTGCTGTTTGCCATTAGAATTTGGGTTAGATCCCGCTTGACTCTCTGCCTCCTTATGAAAATAGCTTTTGTTATACTTACAGTCACTTGAGAAACGTAAATTTATTCTCGGTGTCTTGTTCTTAATTAATGGTACGCTAATATCCCTGACTGTTTCTGTAAGCACTTTATGTTCATTAAGTTGAGTCAATATAGGCGCGATTCGCCTATGTCGTATTTAAACTAACTTTCAATCTTAATATAATATAATATATAAATAATAGGGATAACGCATGCAGGTTCTTCTTACGCTATCACTCGCACCAAACCTTCTGAAGATGTTTTCAAAACCCTCTTTTGACACGCCAAGTTTTTTCTAAAACTTATATGTAGCAATATGTATATTTTAATTTAATGTACAATATTATTTAGTTACACATTTTCAGGGAAAATGGGAGGCTTTGAAGGGTTCCGAAGAGACCTTCGACGTCTTATAACATTTTTTTTCGCCAATCTCTATGTTCCTCTACTGGCAAATAACATAATTTAAGCAAAGTAACCGTTTTACATGATGTATAAATATCTAGCAAAATTAATTAATTATTCAATAACATTTCATTTAACTCTTTATTTTGTTTGTTCAGTGAAATGAATTTGGACGGACTACGTTTTAAGTACTATTTTTCGTAAGACATTTGTTTAGTTGAATATGAGTGTTAATTTCCAGTTTTAATGACATGTTTTTACTTTGGCTTAAGTTTTATTTTCCAATAACGTGTTTTCACTTGAGTTTTAATGTCAACTTTTCATAAATCTTTTCTTTGTTCTTTGTTTCTGACGTTTAAAATTTAAAAAAGAATATATGTAAAATCATTTTGTTCGCAGTACATTTCAACTAACTTATGCAATTTTATTTACAAGTTAAGTTAATGTAATAAAATTTATTTTTAATTTTTGATAATTATTTTGTCAGTTTTACATTAAGCAACACTCTGAACACTCTTACTACTCTTGTTGATCTCCTTTTCCGTTCTCCTCTTGAAGCTAATTTTATTGCCAAAACATACTGTTATGCTACACAGACGGACTTAGGACTTTGTTCTCTTTTCATAATTCTTTTTCTAAATAGTGCTGCTAAGTAAGCGGAGAATTATGGAAAGAGATCTTAATTGACGGAATTTTGTTATTATAAATAACGCCACTCTGTTTGTGAATAGCAGGGACGAACCCATCCGAAGGAAACCCCCTACACGTATATACGCAGACGTTACAAGAGTGGACAATTGAACTTGGTGGAACTTGATTCCAGCACGCTATTTGTACAACTATCTGGTGCCCGAGCTCACATTTTTGTTGTAATTTTTCCTTTGTGCATGGGTTGCACCATTTACTGGGTTTAAATTTAATCTTCTCAGTGTCACAAACGTGTTCTTCGTATTCATCAAGTCACGATCCACGGAATCGCATACTACCATCTTCAAACGTCTACAGAAACATGGGTGGTTGACTTGATTCATTTCTAATACGATTTGCTTGCTCTTGAACACTCGAAATAATCTAAGTGAGTATAAAACTGAAGTCTGTATATGAAGTCTGAAGTATAGAACTGAAGTCATTCTGAAGTCTGACTTCAACCAAGTCGCACGCGATTTTTGAGCTTAATTTCTTCTTGTGCAAGTGCATCATTATCTATTTCAAAGCTTGCAAAAAAGCCGCTATTGCTTTTAAAAAAAAAATATATACATTCATTTGGAAAAGTTATGATGAAATCTTGAAATCTTAATGAAATCTTGAAATCTTGATGAAATCATCGATCTTGATGTGAGTGATTTTAAATAAAAGAAGTAATAAAGAAGCAAAAATTATTTGAAAAACAAAAAGTAACAGCAAAGACAACAACAACGCCAATCTTTTGTAACAAATAGTGTCTTAAAGTATAACTATACCATGGACGTTGCCTTTTATACACATACCTTCATAATAAACAAAGTGCATAAACTTTTTAAAACATATAAGTTCTCAATTAATGAAATAAGCGTAACGCTAATCATTACAAAATACAAAGCAAAAATTTAACAAAACTAAAAGCAAATCCTGTCACTGTTAGATTCACGCTATAAAGTAATAGCAACTAAAATATCAAGCACAATCCCTGAAAAGGGCCCGAAATAAAATAAGCGCAATAACATTCCAACAGTCTAACAAATAACATATAACTAAGAGCAGTGCCATCGTCTAGAATAACAATAGCAACGACAGTACAAACGCAATTGAAACAATAACAACGTTAATAACGACGCAACAAGCATAACTACAGCAAAGACAGCGGGAGCAGTCGAACAAGCGAGAATGAAAATAAAATAAATACATTAACAGCAGCAATAACAGTGTCTACTCCATCTACAACAACAATAGTTAGAACATAGCAATTCGTATTTATAAATTTTAGTTGTATTGCGTTATTATTACGTTTATTTTGTAAAGATTTCTGAAATCTACTTCATAAATTCTACTAAATTCTACTTCGCTACGAATAAACTATAGCAGATGGGTATTTAATACAATTATCGTTGTAAGGGAAAGAAGAATCTCAATAATTCATTCCTTTTTTTTTTTTTACTGACGTGACGTGGAGTGCTTATATACACCATGTCGCGCAAAAACGGGCCTGGAATCTGATAGATTCGTTTCTTGCTGGCTCTGTGAGCGCTTTGGTCGTACAAAATGTGCCGGTATTCTCGGCCGTGCTGCTGATGCAGTTGTTAACCCTTCTGAGGGCTTAAGATGGTCTCGTCCTGACTGTAGGAAGCGGGACATTGACTTGTAGAAATTATTGTCGGAGACGAGAAGTAGTTTCTCAGAATTGAGCAAAAACCTCGCCTCCTTGTGGGAGAAATTTGAATTAATTAAGACAAGGTTCGATGGGTGTCGTTTCATTGAGCACTCATCTTCTTCCCAAGCTAGTAAAATCACTATTCGTAGTGTAACGTGTGGTACGTCATCACTAATTCCTACTAAGTCCGATTCGTTGGGGCAAGTCAGTGCTTTCAAAATGTCCTCAGAAAACGTTAGCGCTCCACATATGGTTGACTTGGTCCGCAACAAAAAAGCTTCAAATAAACCAGGAAGTCCTTCTGGTATAACTTATGCTGAAGTTGCGAGAGTATCTTCCCCAAGTGGTATTTCTCACTCAATTCAGGTATGTACACCTAATACCAATAAAGACCAAATAATTCATCCCCTCCCCCTGGCTGTTCGAATGTGAATGCTGGTCACCAGACTGGGCAAGTCACACAAGCAGCTTGTGCAAGGGCGATAACCCCATCTATATTCTCCACATCTTTAAACTCCCCAGCCGTGAACCCTCCTGTTCCTAGTAATAATATTTGCTTGACGGCAGTTCCTCCTAGAAAAGCAATATTTGTGTCAAGATTGGCACCTGAAACATCGTTGGATAACATAAAAAGTTATCTGGCGGCAAAAGTTCCATCAGTCAACTTAAAGCGTGTTAGCATTTTCAAAATGGCTCCTTCTCCTTAAAATACTTGTTCCGACTGAAAATAGTGAAATGTTGTTAAATAAACCACTGTGGCCACTAGGATCCTTAATTAAAAAATTTATCCCCTGAGATCGTCCCCGTAATACCAAAGCAATAGTCTTGTCGCCCTCAAAAAAGTAGCTGTTTCTTCAGGCTCACTATCTGTCATTTATCAAAATATTAGGGGCCTAAATTCAAAAATTAGGTCATCTTTCCTAAATTCATTAAGCACGGAGTTTTTCTGTTTGGCCTTCACTGAAACCTGGCTAAAACCCGATCTTCATTCGTCGGAACTTTTCCACAATTCTTTCCAAGTCTTTAGAAATGGTCGAGTGAATCGCACTGGTGGTGGTGTATTAATAGCCACATCTGCGTCAGTCCCGTCCAATTCAATAGAATTTCCCATTTCTCCTGACGTTGAATTTATCGCCATTCGAGCGAAATTGCCTAATAGACAGCTATTTATAACCTGCTCCTATATTCCCCCAAATTCTGATATCTCCATATACAAGCAGAAGGCTGCCTCCATTTGTGAAGTGGCCACGCGATCTAGTCCCACCGATTTGTTCGTTGAATTGGGTGACTTCAACTTGCCTCAAGTCTCTTGGTGTAACAATGATAATTCTGGCTGTTTGATCCCTACTTCAACATCTGATAGGGCTGTTGTGCTCTTTAATGAATTATATAGTTCAATATAACCGTACCACTAATTGTAATGTTACGACTGCTTGACCTCTGCTTTGCCAATTTTCTTGAGATTAATGTAAATCGTTGTCCACCTTTTAGTTTACCTGAGGATCCTTATTATCCATCGACATGCATTTCCTTTCATCACAAGAATGATGGTTCGTTCAACTGCCTTAATGTGCCAAACCAAACTTTTTCAAAAAAATAATATGATTTTCATAAAATTAATATAGTATTGCTAAAAAATCATCTTTCAGATATGAGGCTTGATTTCTCAACTGGAAGTATTGAAAGCTTATTGTAATCGTTCTACAATACATTAAATCTAGCTATTGCTGCATCTGTTCCGATCAAGCAGTGCCGACTAGATGTCCCCCGTGGTTTAATAAGACAATAAAATATTATAAAAATAGGGAAAACAAGCTACTTCAAAAATATTCGAAAAATGGCTCTTCTTTAGACTATTTCGCTTACTCGGTGACAAGGAATAGATTTAACTCCATCAACCACCAATATTGTTGCAGATACCTTCAGTTCATTAAATCCTCTCTGTTTGCTAATCCCAAATACTTTTTTAAATTTATTAATTCAAAAAGAAAAATTTCCACACATCCCTCGCATGTTTCTTTCAATGGCTCTGATTCCTCGGATGATTTGGAAATCTCAAATCTGTTTGCTGAGTATTTCCGTCGAAACTTTTCGTCTGTTAGCTTCGATTTATTAGTAAACTACCCTTATCCTATAACTAACTTGGTTTCCATACCTAATTTGGTCATTTCTGAAGATGACGTTCCCAAAGGGTCCAAACAGATTATCGACGGAAGAAAATCCAAAACTAAAGAAGAAAGACTAGGCGGCATAATAAGTAGATCCAACAAGTGCGACATCACATCAATCACTCCATGCCATGGGAATTATCACCGGATTTCTGGCGCGAAAGTGACGAAAAGATTCTTAAAAGATGCAGTACGTTAGATATATAGAGAATCAAACAGCAACCATAAACATGAAGAATAATCGTACAAACACATTTTCCATTTTTAGAGCAGTACACGTATTGTAATATATAAAGTATATAAAGCTTTAAAAAAATATGATGCAAAGAAACTTAACAAGAATTATACCAATTTATTTCTTTATTCTCTTAATCACTTAATCAAAGTGAAAAAATGACACAAAAGAAACTGCACCACCATCTTTCACTATTTATGTCAGTACTTCAGTTCAGTCGTTTGTTCGTACTGTATAGTAACAAACGGCTCAGATCAGATATATACACGCACGTGAACGTGGGAGAGATTAAAGTAATCTCTCAAATAAAACTCTTTGATTTCTTTTCAGCCTTAGACGCTTTGAGAAGGAGACGGTTTGAGTTAAATCGAAAATCAGATACGTTAGAATTTAAAATTTCCTGTAGTTTCCTTTTGTTTCTTTGAATATAAATGGTTCCAGCAACAATTGTAATTGTTGAAAAGAAAAGGAAAAAGAAGTAGAATTTTACAGCCTTCTTTTGCTCTGTTCATTAACACTATTCCATCATGCGGTCAGCGTATAGCGCCACAAAAATATGTCCAGAAAAAATTTTGGCATTTCAAAAATTTTAATTTCATGTTTAACATAGCGACGAGAAAGATTCGGAAAAGTCAAAAGAAAGCTCTTTGCTCTTAGTTTTCCGTTTCATTGAATGCCATTATTATGGCAGGTAATCGAATCATATTATTAACTAAGAGAATAAATAAATGTAATAACGCTCTACATTGACATAGGCAGATGTTGCAACCATTGCAAAAACCTAGAAAGCCTGACACTATTTTTACAGAACTCAAACGAAGACTCTTTCAATGGAAAGTAATATCAATTAGATTACGCACCTCATCTGCAATGTTTCGAAGCGCCTTGAATGTTTTCATCGGTACCGATATGGAACCCGCATGTCTACACGATATCATTGTCATGGCCAATTTGAGAATAAATGCGAATTCATGTTGTTGATGTTTTATATTTAAATTAAAATTTCAATGCTGAAATCACATATTTCACATATTAAGCTTGGTTTCTCAGTTGGAAGTATTGAAAGCTTTCTGTCATCGTTCTACAATATATTAAATCCAGCCCCGTCTTCGAAGCAGGTGTCCCTTGTGACAATTAGATATTATAAGAATAGGAAAAACAAACACTTCAAGAAATTTTCGAAAAGTGGCTCTTCTTTAGACTATTTCGCTTACTCGGTGGCAAGGCATAGATTTAGCTCCCTCAACCACCAATATTGTTGCAGATACCTTCAGTTCATTAAATCCTCTCTGTTTGCTAATCCTAAATACTTCCTGAGGTGTGTTACCCCCAAGAAAAAATTTCCTTAAATCCCTCCCATGCTTCTTTTAATGGCTCTGAGTCCTCGGATGATATTGAAAACTCAAATCTCTTTGCTCAATACTTCCGATGAAATTTTTCGACTGCTAATTCCGATTTATCAGCAAACTACCAATATGCGATTACTCTTTAGGTTATTTCTGAAAATGATGTTTTTGAATAGTTAAGTTCGCTAAAAAATAGTTGTGCGCCTGGACCTGATGGAATTTCATCATGTGTATTTAAAGCCTGTGCTGTTGAGCTAAGTGGTGGTCTCAAAGATTTTTAATCAGTCCTTGAACTTACGTGTTTTCCCTTTGTGTTGGAAGAGTAGTTTTCTTATTCCTATTCAAAAGTGGGAGTAGACAACTTGTTGAGAACTATAGAGGCATCGCCAAGTTGAGTGTCTTGCCTACACCATTCGAGAGAATTGTGACTCAGCATCAGGCCTTTGCCATCAAATTGTATATTTCTCCACTCCAACATGGCTTTCGAAAAGGAAGATCTACGGTCACCAATCTGTTACAGTTTAGTTGCCATGTTTTCAAGTGTATTTCTAGTGGCTCTCGCACTGATGTCATATACGTTGATTTTAGCAAAGCGTTTGATTTGTTTAACCACAAATTACTTATCTTTAAACTTCAAGCCTCTGGCTTCCCTTCCTATTTAGTTAAATGGATAAGCTCTTATCTGCACAATAGGTCATTCAGGGTTTTGTTTAACTTCATCACCTCAAATGAATTCCCTGTTACGTCATGCGTACCTCAAGGTAGCCACTTAGGCCCCATTTTATTTAATCTATACATTAATGACCTGCCTTCGGTGATTAAACCCACCCAGATCTTAATGTATGCTGATGATGTGAAACTGTTTTCTTCTTTTTCCTTAGAATCGCAATCACATCAGCTTCAAATTGACCTGTATAACTTGGTTGCATGGTGCTCGTTGAATCATATGCCACTAAACCCAAATAAATGTAAGAAGCTTTCTTTCTCAAGAAGGAAGTCATTTATTATCCACTATTTCATAGATTCGCACAAGTTGGAGGATGTTGAGTCATTCACAGATTTAGGCGTTCTCTTTGACAATAGGTTCAACTTGCATATTGAGCTCTCGTTAAGCAAAGCTAGGACCGCGCGTGGTTTTATATAGAGGTGGTCCAAAGAGCTTGATGATCCGTATATTACGAAAATGCTGTACACGTGTTTGGTTAGGCCTATACTTGAGTATGCTTCTGTTGTGTGGTCTCCTTCTTATAGGTGCTATGTAGATTCAATTGAATTGCTCAAAAGCAATTCTTGCCGTTTGCTCTGAGGAATTTGGGTTGGGATCCTATTGCCTCTCTTCCCACTTATGAAAATAGGTTGCTTCTGCTGTCCTTACCGTCTCTTGAGAAACGTAGATTTGTTCTTGGAGTTTCCTTCGTAATTAAAGTTATAAATGACGTTATTGTCTCGCCGTCATTGCTTGGCGAAGTAAGTTTCAATGCTCCTAACCGCTTTAATAGGCACCTTGGTTAAACTTAGTCAATGTAAATATAATTATGAGCTGTTTAACCCGCTCAGAGTTATTTGCAAGAATCTAAATGAGGTTTATTGTTTATTCTCACTATCGGACTCATTAAAGTACATTAAGGCCACACTGCTTAATACACGTGATTTACCCATGTCGTATTTAAACTAGCTTTTAACCTTATAAAGTAAGTATGACTAGAAGATGAATTGTGAACTATTATTGGTTGCCAAGCTTATGGATGTTTCCTATGGCTTAGCATTTGCAATTTGGTGCTGTACCGGTCGTGGGTGTGGCCCTGTGCTAATGGTGTGCATTCCTTTTTTCTTTTTTTTCTTTTTTGTCTTATTATACTTATACTAGTTTTAATAATATTTAATTTAAGATTACTTTAAGAATCAATTGAACTCGACTGTCATTTGTTTTTAGTTGAGTTCCTGCATGTGTAGAATGTATAAATAAATAAACCACTTTCAAAAACATTAACCGTAATCTTATGCAGCGATTTTGCACAAAGAAGTAGCCTGCAAAACAAATTTTTCTCACAAACTTCAACAAAACAAACATATTCAAGAACTATATACTTCAAATTAATTTGATTTATGGCGTTATGCTTAACAATCTTAAGCAAAATTTTGAAAGCCTAGTAAAATTTACCATACAAAATAAATTCCAAAAATTGGAAAGCGTTCTTGGAAGAAAGATTTTTTTGTATAATATTCAAGTTTTGCACGCTTCGCATCATAAAATTGATGTACTTACCGTGACTTGTCTTTTCCACATTATTTGTTTCTTAACATATTTTGCTCTCTGCTGAATAAAACAATTATAATCAGCACTATAAAATGACGAAAGCAATTCTGGTTACGAATGTATCAAACAATTTCAGCGATATGACATGTAACGTATATTACAGCAATAAAATTATTTTGCTGTTGTTTCGAAGCATCTGCTATCATGACGTGAAAAAATTAATTTTCAGCCAAGAAAAGTGATATTTGGAACCATAATCCATGGGACATTTGTATGCAATAAGCAAAATACTTAGGATATAACCATCATTTGGTAAACCGCCCGAATAGCAATGATTTTCCGAACTAGTTAATGCTTATGCATTGACTCCCTGACTCTTTGATGTCTCGCCGTATACTTTGTGTTCAACGTTCAGTTTTGGGGTATTTTGAGATATTTTGCGATCCACTGAATCTTTCGGATGACGAAATAAGATGACGATCTAACACTAGATAGTAGAAACGTATTTCGATGGCGCAATTAATGGTAAAAACCATTTATATTGACCAAGCAACAATATGCAATCCTCGTCAAAAGATCAAGCGATATTATTTTCAGTGAAAACTCTAGAAAGTTAGAACCGACATTAAACTGAAAAACCTTACCAAAAACCGACGAAACATGGGAATATGAAATGAATTTAGAATTTTAACAAAACCACAATTATGGCAATCGAAACGCACTAGGAAGGAGACTGTGTCGAGCTTATGACAAATGAGGTCAAAATCGGGACGACGGACCAGCATAAAATAAAATCAGGTGACCATCTAGTGTCTGCTACAAGCAAGCTGTCCAGCAGAGTTAGCGCCAAGAAAGTTGCGTTTGTCATCATAAGGAGGGCATACGCACATACAAAAAAACAGCAACTGCCGGTAACATCAAAAAGAACTAGGGTATTATTGGATAAAAAGAAAATTTATAATGAATACGTGTATGTAGAAACATAGAGAAACCTAATGCATCAAGTGTTATGAGTTTTTTTTAGCAAGAAATCAACCGGATCATGAATACCTTTCTTAAACTTAGCCTTCATAACATATCCATTTTAAAACATTCATTTACAATTAAAAAGAAACAAGAAATTTTAGCAACACATGGACAGCTCATATACGTTTTATATAGATGTCTATTTATAAAAAATTGGCAATGTTAAGCGTTAATCTTAAAATTTCATGAATACTTTAAAGATGATTGAGAATTTTGGCAAACTGCTTCTTTGTCTGTTCACTTCATCTTTGCAGAGGTATTGCATTTAAAGACTATGTGTTTCTATGCTTTCATGTTTTCAATAAATCGAATTTTCAATTACTGCCAAAGCACTTTGAATTGTGAAATATACAAAGGCACAACTTTGGCATCATCTTGACTCGACAGCTAACTCAAGTGAAGTCAAGTACTTTTTCCTATCCTCTTATCGAAGTAAATAAAATCTACTTCGATGATGTACGAATGTGTGCGCGTAGTTCTCTTTCCCCAAAAATTTCTGTCGTAAAAAAATTGAACAATTCCGCAATTCGTAATAAACCCGTTTACGCATTAAGATCGTATCAATAATAATAACAATAAAACAATAAACCATTTTACGTCAAATATTCATAGAGTTGCTGCAAATTTATGAATATTTGGACTTAGGCGGATGCTTTTGATGTTAATGTGTTAAGCGATAAATAAATGAACGTTTTACTTTGTTGATTTGTTTCATAAAATAATTTTTAATATTCTTGTAGATAAAAATGCGCAGTCACTCCCAGCCCGGAATTCATATATATATATTTATGCCACCATGAAGTATAATGTTATTAAAATTTAAAAATGAAAAATTCTATCCTATTCGGCTTCATGTGCACCTCAGGGCAATAAGGTGCAGCATGCAAATAGAGTCTTTTTATCTATTTATTTTCAATTCAAAATGCGTCGCCCTCGATTTCGAAATACCCCATCATCAAGGATTTTGTGAAATACCGAAGTCAGTATTTAAGTTTAAAACTTCTACGAGATACGTCAGTCAAAACATAGAAAGATATCTGTTGGCAAAAGTTCAAACTTGCTAACCGAAGTGGCATTAGCGTTATTGAAATATCTAACCCTCAACCTACAACTATATCGCCTTTTAATTGTCTAGTTTCTACGTAAGTTTTTAAATAAACGATTTTGCTTACACAATGCCTAGAATAATATAAATCGTTCCTTGAACGAAATGCTTATTCTTTAAATCTACAAAAATCTGACTTCTTCCTCAGGCTCAGTGTCAATCACTTCTCAAAAAGTTAGAGGCTTAAACTCTAAAATGTGGTCTACGTACTGAAAGTGAGTTAGCACAGGGTTTTCTTGCATTATTTTGACGGAAACTTTTTTAAATCCTGACGTAGATTGATCCCAGATTTTTCTCGGCAGCTGCCATACTTATTTGCATTTCTAACTGCTTCTTTTTTGTCACTCAATTTAAAATTAGTAGTAAAAAATTTATTTTCATCTTTTTTCTACATAACCCTGTTATCTGTAGGATACGCGCTACCCTCATTCACGACATCGTTGAAGCATCAAAACGCATGATGAGATTGGCGTACATCACTTGGCCTGTGAGCGGCAATTCAGATCACATAATCCTTATCAATGTATTTATCAGTAAAATATTTGATTTCAATTCTCCTCAATATAATCGTGTTTACCTGAGGATCTATATCATCCAGCACTTAGCTTATATGTTTTTCAGTTGCAAGAAAGACAATTTATTGAATCACCATAACCTGTTATGTCTCATTTCTCAAATCCACTATGAGGATTTGAATTACTTTACTTTTAGGCACGTAGAAATTCTAATGGCTTTGTTTTATAACTTACTAAAATGAGGCTATTCTTCAACCACTCAATTAAGATATCCATTCATTCAAAGCATTTGTTTGCCGTAGTTTAACGGAGTACATGAAGATTGTAAGATCAAGAAAAGCAAAGTTTTATAAAACTATATGAGAAATGGCTTTGCGTAGGAATATTTCAAGTTCAGTACTGTTTGGAATAAATTTAATACCGAAATCACGAAAGTCATACTTACAAATGATAAGATCTTCACTCGTTATTAATAAAAAATATTTTTTTACGTACTTTTTTTAATACAAAAAAACAAAGTGTAAATATATCCATAATCGATGTCTTTTTGGTCGTGGTCTATCTAGAATCTATTTATCCAATAGATTTGGTCATTTGTAAACAATGCGTTGCAAGGCAGTGGAGGCTTATTCCTGTTGTATGCTCACATTTATGCAACCACATCTATAATCCTTGCTGGCTAGTTAATACTCAAACAGAAACATTTGCTGTATTTATCGCTAGGCAAAACGCATTTCTACCTATGTATAAAAACTTGTTATCGATAAGTATAAGTACACATCCATACACACATCTTAGTAATCCAATATTGTAATGAGTTTCCAAGTATAAATAGTTTTCTTCCATGTTAGCTGTTCATATTGGGCATATTTCTTTGCATCATAAACATGTAGTAAAACAATCACAGTAATTTATTTTTACATTCGTACTGAACTCTACCACGCAGGCATAAATGCTCCCCATTATGCATTAGTACGTATTAGCCAACGGTATATCAATATGCTTAATGGCATATTTTGAAATACGACTACTGCTTTGGGGATGCCGTACTTTATGCTGCCGTACTTTATCCTGAGATCCTGGTATTATTATACAACTAGGTTAATATTATTATTATTGTCATTATAAATAATTTAGCCAGAGAAATAAATTCTACGACTTAAATCTTAATATACTAGCATCTAAGGGTTCTCGGCTTTATTTAAAACTTTACACTGCACTTGAGATTTGAACCCACTACCATTGAGAGTTGGTAGTCAAGACTCTTGCCTACTCGGCCGCTCAGGCGGATGTAAAGTTCTTTTATATAGTTTAAAAATTTTTTCAATTTTGTAAATCTTACATTTTTACAGGTTTGATTGATTTCCCTTCTTTTGTTTTTATCATATCGTAATTCCGTTCACTCTTTACTTTCACCAACGAATTGGACAAAAAAAACAAATAGACTCAAAAAAAGACCATTGGTTCTATAAACCAATACATTTCTCCTTATGTTCAAACCCAGCTTTCAAATAACGGGTCATCGCTGCATAAATTCTCTTTTGATTGTTTTGCTGTCATTGTACGTCTACGTCAGCCAACATCCTAGCGAGCGCAATAATAAAGAGAAACAGTTTTGCTTCAAACAAAACCGTTCTTGCCAAACCAAAAGACAGGAATTATAACAAGAAAAATATATTAACGGCATTCCGCTATTTTTTGGTTTATATCTCTTTTACATAGAACAATGCTAAAAACAGGCCTACAAAAGCCCTCTACACCGATATACACAGACTTTAGTCGTACTTTATTAGCGGTTAACTAGCAATTGAGAATTCGTAAGCAGTAAATAAAGAGCTGAATAGAAGTAACAATTTAACACCGAAGAAAACCGGCGAAAATCTAATTGGCGAATGCAGCCAAACAGAACCGTATTAACTTCGTCATAAATAAAGCACCTAAGTGTTCACGTCTTCTTTCTAACGTAGTAAGATCGATTAGTTTTAATCTATCGTGGTACACCGTGTGGCTTCCATTCGAAACCACGTAGGGCAAAGATTAGAAAATTTCTTTCCACCGATTTAATCGCATCAAAGTTGCAAGTGTAGTTGGGTGACAAAATAGCCGAACCGACTCGACGTCGGCCTAGCTGAGCCGTATATAGTCCTTTAGCTATATGAGGATCATAAAGATCTTTAGAACACTTCTTCATGAATCCTAAAAGCAATTTAGATTTGTTCACATTTCCTTATCGGCTTACTTTTAGTTTAGAATCAGAGACAACGCCTAGATTTTTATAAGTACAAACATTGTCAATGACGAAACTTTTCGTCTGCTAGTTTTGATTCATCTGCAAATTACCCTTATCCTATAACTAACTCGGTTTCAATACCCAATTTGGTTATTTCTGATGACGAGGTTTTTAATGGGTTGACTTCTCTGAAATACAGTTGTGCGCCTGGACCTGATGGAATTCCATCATGTGTACTTAAGCCTTGCGCTATTGAGCTTTGTGGTGCTATCTCAAAGATTTTTAATTTGTCCCTGAATTTAGGTGTTTTCCCTTCGTGTTGGAGGAGTAGTTATCTTATTCCTATTCACAAAAGTGGGAGTAGGCAGCTCGTGGAGAACTATAGAGGCATTGCCACGCTAAGTGTTTTACCTAAACTATTTGAGAGAATTCTGACTCAGCGTTTGGCCTTTGCCATCAAATCATACTCCACTCCAACATGGCTTCCGAAAAGGAAGATCTACGGTCACTAATCTGTTACACTTTACTTGTCATATTTTCAAGGCTTTTTCCAGTGACTTTCGCACCGATGTCATATACACCGATTTTAGCAAAGCGTTTAATTTGGTTAACCACAAATTACTTATCTTTAAACTTCAAGCCGCTGGTTTCCCTTCCCATTTAGTGAAATGGAAAAGCTCTTATCTGCATAATAGGTCATTCAGGGTTTTGTTTAACTTCACCACTTCATATAAATTGCACGTTTCATCAGGAGTACCTCAAGGTAGTCTCTTAAGACCCATTTTATTTAATCTATACATTAATGACTTGCCTTCGGCGATTAAATCTAGCCAGATCTTAATGTATGCTGATGATGTGAAACTGTTTTCTTCTTTTTCCTTAGAATCGCAATCACATCAGCTTCAAACTGACCTAAATAAATTGGTGGCATGGTGCTCTTCAAATTATATGACACTAAACCTAAATAAATGTAAGAAGCTTTCTTTCTCTACAAGGAAGTGATTCATAACACATTATTTTATAGATTCGCACAAGTTGGAGGACGTTGAGTCGTTCACCGACCTGGGCGTCCTCTTTGACCGTAGGTTACGTTTGAATTTGCACGTTGAGTTCTCGATAAGCAAAGCTAGGTCTGCTCTTGGTTTCATCAAGAGGTCCAAAGAGGTTGATGATCCGTATATTACCAAAAGGCTGTATAC
>CCAG010016471.1:0-14103 GCA_001077435.1 Glossina morsitans morsitans | reverse complement strand
CTGCTGAACCGCTCTTCCGATCTTAAAAAGTCACTACGATTCGAAAATTAATTGTTGTTAACTATTATCGGTTGCCAAGCTTATGCATGTTTGCGATGGCTTAAGGGTTCATTTGCAACTAGGGTCTGTACCGGCTGTAAGTGTGGCTCTGTGCTAATTGTGTACATGCTTTTTTTTTCTTTTTCTTTTTTCTTTTTTTTTCCTTTTATTTGTTTTATTGTACTTATACTAAGTTTTTTTTTTTAATAATAATTAATTTAAGATTTACTTTAAGAGTCATTTGAACTCGACTGTCGTTTGTTTTAGTTGAGTTTCTGTATAAGTGGAATAAATAAATAAATATAATTATTTCCATGGTAGCTAGCGGGTAATATGTCGGGCCACGATAACTTTAGACATTGTTGTAAATTTAGCAACATCCCATTTTTCGAGCACCAAAACGCTATCGCGTTCAGATTTGACTACAAGAACCGCATTTCTGAAATAGAAACTAACAAATAAAAAATTTTAGCATCGTGGATGCACATCAGAACACTTGTTTTACGAAAACAATCAGGAATGTCGTTAATAATAATAACTTTAAGTAGCTACTTACTAATAATAACTTTTGAGTTATAGAAATGAGAAAAGGAAAGAACGCTAATCTTTTGTGTTGCGAACGAATAGTTATTAAAACCGCTCTTATCGATAAATACATTATAAACTTGTATTATACATTGAATTTAAAGTCACCATATTGGTGACCTGGTGAAAAATTTTAAGTATAGTCGACGATGCCAACATCTGATGAAATAAAACTGCGTACCAAAATAATAATCATGCTTTGCAGTGCAAGTTCTACCTTTCTGGAAAACTAACCTTTAGTTTACTTAACGAGATAAAAAAATTTTAAGGCCAGAATTATTTTAAATGCCGCTAAATATATAACCTAATCAAATTTTTTGGAAGCCATGTTCTTAATGCATTGAGTCATGTCAATGAAAATCCAACAAATCAAAATTTGCACGAATGTCTAAAAGTGCTTTAATAAGCGAACATAAAAATTCTGAAGGCAAAAATCTACAAAAATTGCTGGAAAATGTTCGCTTAAGTGATGAAAATCCATCAGCGCTTTTACGTGAAAGCGGCGACTATTGTCCAGAAAAGCATCAAATTACCTACTAATACCTCTACGGGCACAACGGTTACCGCCAACGACTAAAGCCATCCTGTCAGTCAACTCAGACAAACCCACGAATATGCCAGATGATGTGAATGACCAATTAGATTGCCCTTCAGTAAGTACACTGTTCTCGACGAATTTAAATGAAATGCTTCGTAGTATTCAGGCCCAAATCATCAAATTGTGTTGAAATATCAATGGAACTAATTTTCATAATTTTCGTAAGAAATGGAAATAGAAGCCATAATCAAAGGGCGTCATCACCCATGCCATTAGAACGACTATGTTGGGCGAGCACCATGCAAACGTCAAGCGAAGAACAAATAAATCTCGCGTTCAAAGCGACTAACGAAGGAAAATTTAATATATGTCGCCTTTTTTCGAATGGTAAATTCCTCGAAAAGAAGGGACCTACTGTTTTTTGTAAACCGCGCAGATTATCTACTAAAAAACTCAATATTATACAATATATGATGTAATTAAATGATGACCGTGTGTCGAGAAGCGATCGGATAAATCCTTTATCCGTTGGACTATAGATTTCTCAAGATAATTGCGGTACCGGATAGACACCCTCTACCAAATTTGCACGATTTTTCAATGTGTTCCAATATATTTTAGTCTTAAGCATTTCTTGTACTTCTTGGACGCACATTTTTACCATCTATAAAGAAAATCAAATTACCAAATTCAATGTTAGAGTGCCTTGGTTATTGCCCTGTCAATGTCCATATGTGTTACAAGAAGTCCGCAAAGAAATACTTTAACTTGTCACATCCTAATTCAAACTTTTCAATAAAACTGAATAATTCCATGTGGCTGTTAACAAAAAAGACCTAACAAAATGGGTTAAGCATATGCTGTCAAAAATCAAAAATTGGGAGAAGCAACGCTAATCGACAGCGTAGAAATCTCCGAAGAGCGTTTTTAATTTATTTTATTTTATTTTACTTAAAATTCAACTAAACAAAATTAGCAGTAGAATTCCAATACAACTTAAGAGTAAATCTTATATTAATTGTTTTAAAACTAGTACACAATATAAAGAAATATATGAAAAAAGAAGAGTAATAAAAACAAACACAAAGTAACTTAAAAATAATAATTCATGTATAAATAAACAAAAAGGGGAAAAAAAGAAAGAAGAAAAAAAGCAAATACGCAGCTAGGACAGAAGCACATCCGCAATGAGATAATGAGCCTGAAGAAACCTTTAGTTTTTTGAATGCGACAAGACTATTGCTTTGGTATTACGGGGACGATCTCGGGGGATAAATTCTTTAATTAAGGATCCTACTGGCCACAGTGGTTTATTTAACAACATATCCATGTTTTCCGTCGGAACTAGCATTTTAAAAGACGAGATTGAGAAGGAGCCAGTGTGAAAATGTTAACACGCTTTAAATTGACTGTTGGAACTTTCGCCCCCAGATAACGTTTTATGTTATCCACGGATGCATCAGGTGCTACTCTTGATATAAATAATGCCTTTCTGGGAGGAACTGCCGTCAACGAAATGTCATCTCTACGAGGAACAGTAGTGTTCACGCTGGGGAGTTTTGAGACGGGGAGAATAAAGAAGGGGTAACCAAACTTGCACGAGCAACTTATGCGACGTGCCCAGTTTGGTGGCCAGCGTTCACACTCGAACACCAAGGGGGAGAGGACGATTTATTATTCCCTTTATTATTTTTTGGTGACGATGCCAGTGTAGAGTGAGAAACCCGAGTTCCCGTTTTATTTGTAACTTTTTTGTTACCGACCGACTTGACAATAGCAGATATACTATCGTTCTTTGTAGACATTGAGGAAGCGCTAACTTGTACCAGCGAATCAGACTTAGGAGAGCTCAGAGGTGACGTGCCACACCCTACGCTACGAGTTGTAACTTTGCTAGCTGGGGAAGAAGATGAGTGCTCAATATAACGACACTCGTTAAACCTAGTCATAATTATTTCAAACTTCTCCCACAAGGAGCCGAGATTTTTGCTAAAGTCTAAGAAAGAATTTCTCGTCTCCGAGAAGAGTTTGTAAAAATCTATGTCATGCTTCCTATAGTCAGGACAGGACCATTGTAAACCCTTTGACGGATCAAGGACTGCATCAGCAGCACGGGCATTAAGACAAGTGTCCTTTGCATGGCAAAAACGTTCGCAAAGCCAGGTGAATCGTTCTGATTCTGGGCCTGTTTTCGCACGACATGGTGTAGATAAACAATCCATGTCCAGTGAAACACAGCAGAAGGAGGTTATGAAGAGACAAGAAAAAAAAAAAACAAAAAACTAAAAGATTTAACTACACAAAAATTGTCAAAAAGTCAAACCAAACTTCTCACTTTCGTTGACACTGTAAATATAGAGCAAACGGATTAATAAAAGAAAAAGAGAGACTTTTACCAGGAGCTCTAATTGTTGATTGCACAAAACTAAATTGAATTTTAGGTAAAAGATGAATATATTTTATATC
The DNA here is from genome assembly GCA_001077435.1 of Glossina morsitans morsitans. NCBI lineage: Eukaryota > Metazoa > Arthropoda > Insecta > Diptera > Glossinidae > Glossina > Glossina morsitans. Next base: position 10,475 of record CCAG010016471.1, on the reverse strand, counting down.
AATTGTATTACAACTTTATTCTAGTAAAAATTTTTATATTTTGCACCCGGCTAAAGCAAAATAGCTAAGATGTACAATAAGAAATCGAAATATTTCTTTCAATGAATTAAAACGCGACTATAATGCACAAGCAGACTTGCCAAACTGACATAAACATTTAAGCATGCACATTAGTCCATTAGCTCCATCGAAAAGTTGTGTATTGAAATATTCACAAGATAGTCGGAAGCCAAACCTTTGGAAGGCATTAAAGACAACTCAGTTGCCAACGCTTTCCCTCATGGCTGAATTTCTCAATGTTGTTTGCCAACGCAAATGACAACGTTCGTCTCTGTTCCGAAAATTCACCAGATTGCAACACCCTATCACCTTCAAAGTAACGTCCAAATTGAAAAATGGCATCGAACTTTGAAGAATGCTATTAAATGTCACGCCGATATAAAAAAGATAGATGTTTTGTCAGTACTACTGGACTTTGCTGTTCAGTAAACGCTGCCACTGACTACCGAGTATCGAGTGAAGTCGTGTATGATAAAAATTTAAAATTCACTGGTCAATTTGTAGCTGAAAAGGTTTACTTGGCAAATAACGGCTGGAACATTCTACAAAAATATGCAAAACATGCAAGGTTGCAAAATAAGTCGACACGGAAATACACCATGGTATGTTTCTCAAGATATGATCACGTATTCTGACGTGCTTTTCAGGAAGGATTCCTTTTTGAAGCTTCTGCACCGGCCTTATACGGGACATTACAAAGTTATTAAACGGACTGGTCCAAGGTTTTTACTGCTAACTAATAACTGAAATATGTAACGCAGGAAATACCACATCAGTTGATAGATTGAGCTTAACGATAATAGCTTAATAAATAAATCGAACAATCGCGGAATTAAATGAAAAGCTATTAATTTTTGAAGTGGCATAGCTATACATTTCAAGCCAAGTTAAACGTGAAGGGTGTATTAATATTAAGCAATGCATAGTTGATCTCGCTGTGGTATATATACTTTGTATCTGTGTATCTGAATAGATGTCCATCAGCAGTAGAAATAAGAACACACGTTTTTTATCTTGACAAAAACCAATTATTAAAATCGCTCCTATCGATAATTACATTATTAACTCGTATTCTATATTAGGTTCAACGTGACCACATGGATGATACCACATGTACATGAGGTTATTGCCAATATGTATCTGGAAATAATGAATTTTTACTTCAAGAAACTATCCCCCACGTTGGGAGTATTGAGATTTTATGAGACATTTTCCCAATAGGGAGCGCAGTTGATAACGAATGGCTTATCAACGACCGAGATCGTTGTAGAGGGAATGAGTGCCGACTCCTACTAAGTCTACTAAATTGAAATCGTCTGTAAAGGAAACGGGGTAATTGCAACTTTATAACTTCCAAAACGTAAACAAAAAGTCAAAATTTAATGCAATCTTCAAGAAAGTTCGAACATTGGCGGATACACAATATCTGAGGTAGGTATAACAAATAAAACACAGGATCTTATATAATAGCTGATCTAGGGTAAGCTAGATTATATACAGAGCACCTGGCAAATACTTCAATGCAGCAATTTATATGTGACATTAACAACGTGTGAGCAAGTTTAAGTTTGATGCTGATTGATTCTACAAAGATATATCAACTTTTACTTCAATGTTATTTATATGTAGGCTATAGTTTTATTATATTATCACATGTTATTCCACGACATCCATGAATTCAATAAATTTATCACATATTTTGGTTTTAAGAGCGATGATGTTGTAGGTTACATGTCGTACAATTCTGCCATGACTGTTTACAGTTTGATAAATACAACTCTAACTGATATATTTTTTCAGTAATAATTTACGCAAACCAATGTTAGTTCATTGCCTATGTAAGCAATGAAGAAATAATAAAATTGCTTTCTACGTCGTCATTTTTATTATTTATAAGCATTGTCGCCGTTTCTGATCCGGTTGAAACCGTTCATGTTATCTTTCGCGTCGCTGCCGTGGCGCCTGCGTAGAAATCATTTTATTTAGTCGCTACCTTTTGTTATTGCTTCGTCACCAACATCTTTTAATATGAAAATTAAATTAAAAAGTCCCCAGCAACTTTTGCTGTCTTATTCATCGCCGCCATCGTCTTGTCATTAGAGCCATTCGCTGCCGCATTCTTAATTGATACATACAACGGTACTAAATTTTTGTTACCTTGCCATCTCCATTAACATTTTTTTGGGAAGAGCGCTAGTAAGCGTGGAGAATAAAAAAATGGCTTCACCAGGACAAAAAGGTGATCACGATGAATCAAATGTAAATGGAGTGGAAAAATTCGAAATTAAAGAGCTAAAGGGCGAAAGCTTGAAGATGCTTTGTGTTTGAAGAAAAGCAAAGGAGATGCCGAATTTTTGAACTCCATTACAGGTTTAGTACTACCACCGTTGTGTTGCTCTTCCGCGATGCCCCAATCTTGATCTTACTTTTTCGAAATGCTATAATCTTAATTTACATGAGCATACGACAATCAGCTTCGTGTTCGTCGGAAATCAGCGTCGTGTTTCATTAACATTGAATTACTTTGCCATGCCGCCGCGGTTTGAGTCACAACCATTTTGCCACCGACTCGTAAGTGCTCAACTACAAATGCTAACGTAGTAACAACTGGAATCAATTTCCAGAGGAAGCCGAACAATAGCAGAGATCATGGAGTCCTTCAACCCATTCCCGAAGTGGATGGATTCAACTCGTGGTTACGCAGCTAAGCCAGGTACGTTGCGCTGACACCGGAGTGTGAAACAAATAAAGCTGAAAGAAGGGTGAGACATACATGTACCATCACTATTACAGAGAACAAATTAGAAAGTGTTAATTGTCAACATATGTATGATTTATACAATAAATAATTTCGTTCTTTACTAGTGAACGAACGTCGCGCATTTTTAAAATACAAGCATCTTTGTTGGTCTACGCCCAGAAGAACTCCATGCACTGCAAAATGAAAAGAATTTGCGGTTTGGCGTCCTATTCTAAATACCAGAGTAAATTGTCGTACGGAAAAAACCACAAAAGCAACGCCAACGATAGCGCCAATAATGTTAATGACGGCAGTAATACCGATGGTAATGCGGTCACGACGATTGTTATGACCGACAACACCTTATTAGAGCCTATACCAGTGTATATAAAAAGTCCAGTAACCAGCAAAAGTATAGCGGACTTTGTCGATTTACGTGGCCATGTTGATGTACTATGCCTTAGATGGATTGTCAGTAAAAAATCAATGAAGAAATCAAAGGTTGCGAATTTGGTGATAAGTGCAGCATATAAACCGGAGACGTTCCAAATGAAGAACGTGCGAACTGCTGAAAGCTTGCAAATACCGTCGCAAACCTTGGAACAACTAAATTTAGAGATAAACTTTCTGCACAGAACAATATTAAGATGGATACATTGCCGCAAATTGTAATTGCAAACCCTCACAGAAATCTATTACGGTCATTAGAAGTTCATAATTTGGACGGGAGTCTCTTTGTTTTCGAAACAAGTTTAGGCTTCACTCTATTTGGTTCGGACGAAGTTCATTTAGAAGCGTTGGTATGCTGAGTAGATATCGGTCATTTCCAGATATTCAAGGAATGGTGTCTGATTATTTTACAATTGAGAATTTTGAATTATAGGCGAAAAAAATTGAAACACCGAGGCTAGATTACCGATATAATACTGATTTCTTTTGGAAGAAAGACGAATTTGATTATCAAGTTACTGAAAGTAACATTGGACATAAATGTAAACTATTGTAAACTTGAGTACTTTTTCAACGCTTCATTGAGAAGTTGAAACCTTGCAATTTCACACACCCAATCGGCCGTGGAGATCCTTTTGAGGAATTAACCATTTGGGAGAAGCGTTGCGCTTAATAACTTCAAACTCATGCTCTTAAACATAGGCTCAAAGCTTCTTAGTAGTCAAAAAGGCTGTTAAACATTTTTGTGCAAATGCGGAATAATTCTTTTGAACACTATTACGTTTAAGAGACATATAAGCCATTGAAACCTCTCCTGAGTTCTTTTTCCTTTGAGCTTATGCAGCCACTACTCCAAATTGACTTGCATCATATTGGACAGAAAAGGGGCGAGTGAAACATGGATTATGTAACAGCAGCGCAGAACATAATGTTCTTTCAAATTTTCAAAAGAGAATTTTGTTTGATTTGACCATTCGCAATTCTATTTTTCCTTTAACACATTGGTTAAGATAGTGAGCACGTATACAAAACTACAAATAAAACGTCTATACCAACCGCAAACAACTCAAAATCTTTGGAGCTGACGTACAGATTTCGGCAAATGGTAGTTATGAATCGTCTGAACTTTGTCAAGATTTGTTTGGATAGTGTCACGGCATGTTATATGTCCCAAGTATTTTACATTTTTTAATAAGAACTCACTTTTTTCAACATTAATAGTTAAATTGGCTCTGCGTATACATAAAGCAATTTCAGACCTTACGTCGAGATCCTCAGTAAAGGTCTCAGAAATAATTAACAAAATAAACTTGACTTCGATGAAGTGGGATCGCTTTATGCGTTAATCATATGGTTCGTGGTGCGTTGCATAACCCAAACGCCATTGTCATAAATATATAATGGGAAAACAGATGTCTCTAGATGCACAACGTGGATACCTGACGTGCAGGCTTAACCCAACGGTGTCCGATGGCACACGGAATGCGGGAACGTACACTCAACGCCCCGAGAAAACAATTCGCGTTCCAGTGGAACTCGTATACGTATATGGCCGAATAAAGTTAGAAGTAACTCTACGGTTCTCATTATTATTCCAACGTGATTGCCATAAGGCACGGACACTTTCATTTTATAGCGATTCACGCCCCAGATATTTTAATCTCTCTGTATTGAAGATTGAACCCGTCAAAAAAGGGCAAGCCCCTCTTTATTCTATAGACATTACTAAGACGTAAAACATCGAGCTCCAGAGGGGGTGCCCTCATTAGTAACTGTAGGGCGTCAGTAGAAACCGTTTTACCAACGGACAGACCCGCCAACAACATTGTGCGTTAGCAGCTCAATATCTTATTTCGCCGTACAATAGACATAACGTCCAGACACCACACGGCAGCTCCATATGTTGCAAAAGCAACAAAGAGCCCGCCGTATATTGCCTGAATGGCCTGGTAAGGCCCCATTCGCACCGAAGGACACAACGAATCTGCCCTACCACGTTCTTAAGTTTATTCTTAGCCTTATCAAGGTGTGTGATAAACTTGCCCCGATCATTCATGATAAGACCTAGGTACTTGGCTTCAGCCACGTACCTAAAGCAGACCCCATTCACTCTGATCACTGGAGGTTTGCTGGCCGAGAGGCTACCTTGCAGCAGCATCATCACAGTTTTCTCCAATGATACATCAACATACACTATGTCTCCATGCACTGACCACTCTCATAGAGCTTTCATCGCGTTCTTGTATTACTTTCCGAGCCCTACCTTTCACCAAGATGAGGAGGTCATCTGCATATGCAGAGAAATTAAGTATTGCACTAACTTCGCCGCACATGCCTTCTAGCTGCCTTAACAAACCATCCATCATAATGTTCCATATAAATGGTCCACTGATGGATCCTTGTGGACAACCCCTAACCACATCCCTGAGGACAGTGTCGTTTCTACCGACAACATAAGCTCGCCTCTAACAGAAATAGCTAGCCCAGAGTTTAAATTCCAGGCAATTTTCCTCTCCCAGCCTGGCAAGTATATTGTTCCAATCGAGGTGGTCGAACGCCCTTAAAGTCAATAAATATGCCTAAGACATATTTCTCGTTACAATCCCTGACAAATGCCTGGACAGGTAGTCAGGCATCTTTCGTACATATACCCTTGCGAAAGCCAAACTGTCTATCAGACCTACTAAGAGTAGGAGTCATCTGACGCCTCTCTACCATTATCCTCTCCAGAACTTTTCCAAGCACTGGGAGAAGACTGATACCCCGATAAGACGAGGGTCACTCCTGACTTTACCAGGTGACTTTAGGAGAACCACAACATTTGCCATTTTCGACTGAGATAGAAAAGTGCTTTCAGGCAGACACAGACAATAAGTCGTATATAGGTAATCAGGAATAACTTTCCAGATGATTTTAGCCATATCCCCGGTAATTCCGTCAATGCGATTTTGAAATGCTTTTGAAATCGTATACTCCACTTCGTACTTCTTCAGAGGAAAAGTAAGAGGCGCACACCCAATACTGGGACGCACTTCCCGATCCTACCCAGGGTAGAATGAACCTATTAATGCATTCAAACACTTCCTCCAAGTAGATAGTACTGCATTTTAAGTGCGAATACCGCTTATCTCTAAGGATTTTCTCACCTTGAAAACACGGTAGACCTGACCCCACGGATCATTACGATTTCGGAAGACAAAATTTCTCCAGTCGTTCTCTTTAGTCTCAATAAGCATGCGTTTGTAGTCATTGAGGCATTGCCTCACTTCGACTCGTAGTTGAACGGCATTCGCGGCATTAGACCTTCTCGCCCGTTGGCGGACAGCCTTTCTTTTTTCCGGTCCCTTGTTTTGGGCTCACGGATTCTCCGTCTCTGGTGAGGGGAAGGGAGTGCTAGATTAAGGTAGGATAGAATAGATTAATCTAGCAGTAGAATGGGATAGATTAAGATAGTAGTAGAATTGGATAGACTAAGATAGCAGTAATATAAAATGGGCTAAGTATAGGGTAAGAGTAGAGAATGAAGGGCAGTTGATCATCATTGTCTGCCTCGCGCAGAAGGGAGATGAAGTTGAAGACCTCTCGAGCTGAGAGGTCGACGAGTCTCGAAAAGGATTTTTTCATTTAACGTAGGCATAAAATATAAACGTTCAGATGTCGACACTATATTGTTAGCAATTCGCTAAACATAACCGTAATAACTGTGAGTAATAAAGAGAAAGTTCCTGTAAAAATAGAAATTTCTTGTATTTTTCCTTCCCTCCCCTTTCCTTCCTTCCTGGGGCCGCTGAGCTGCCCCAGCCTATGGAAAAGGGCCGCAACGATTATCTACATATGTTATATAAATAAAATTAATACCATGAATTGGATGACGTAAGTTCTTAGTACTTAGCAAAGTTGATGACGTGAATTCTGAACACTTAACAAATTTGTTGAAAGCAAAATATTATTTATTATTATCATTTCAATACAAATATATGTAATAAGTAGATTTGTTAAAAATTGTTTCACTTAGAATATCTTGTTATTGTGATCTCTATATAACAAAGAAAATTTTTGTATATCAACCGACATTGCTATGTGAATCAAAATCTGTTTATTTGTATCAATATTCTTTTCAAGTGTAAATTTCTTCCTACACAGTACATTGAAATGAATGACAAATCCATGGGAAGCTTATATACAAGCATGTAATACAATAAAACAAAAATTAAACACAAATTTCAACAATTTATAAACTTTCAAAAAAATGTTGACATCTGCTAGAAGTAGTACATACTTCTCCAACAACGTGGTATGGAAATAGTAATAAACATTAGGCAGCTTTGAACGATTTCAAAGAAAGAGAGAGATTTGATATTTTCCAATAATTCGCAAACTTACATCTTTACTTTCCAATGTCTAATTACTAAAATATTTACCCGGTTTTTATCTTCTTCGAAGTCCTCAATTTCTTCGAAGTCATCATGTCGGGTGATAATTCCCCTACAACTTACCTTTATCCAACCCTAATATGTATGTTGTACCTAATTTCCCCTAAGCTTCCCTATAGGATCAAAATAAAACGCGCAATGTAAAAACGAAGCGAACAATTATGAATTTCGCACTGACTTTTGAAAGTAAGATGATGGATGCAAGAAAAGTAATTGTGTACAGTTTTGGACACAAGAAAGAACAGCCGAAAATTCTTTAAGAAAAAAAAAAGGAATAATATTATCTCCCTTTGTTAAATAATCATAATTACATAAACTAAAAACAAAAGTGACTGAAGCAAAGATTGGCAATTCTTCTTATTAAAGTAAACATAAAAAATTAATTCAGCAAACAGGAAGCACAAAACATTTCGAACAAACTTGCATATAATTGTGTTCTGCTCATTAGCTGAAATCCTTGTAGCCGTCGTTTGATCCAACATTTTCAGTTCGTTAAATTTTAAATGTGGCTACCGGAACACAAATGGTTAACGCATACAATTGGCGAGAAGAAATCATATCACCATGGCGGCGTCGGGATCACGCGAGCGCGCGAAGACGTAATTTAAAAACTACACTAAAATCTATTTTACTTATAGATTTTTTTTTTATAGTTATTTGACCAATTTCTCTATTAGTAAGTTTTTTTATATTTAACCTTTTTTTCCATTTTGCGAAAAATAACTAAAATATGTGAGAAGAGTAATCGTATAATCAGTGTTTGTTCTTCTGAAATTGACACGTTTAACGCGTTCGCGATAAAAACGTTTACTAATTATCGGGTTGATCGCGAGCGAAAGTTAACTTTCAGATGCGTGATTACACCACTGATCCTCTTTTTATAAAAAAATATATATTGTGCGTGACACATTTGCCTAGGCAAACTATCAGTTGCGTCTGGTTTCAGCAAACGCAAAAGAACATTTATAATTTGCAAATTGTTTTAAATTAATTTAGGTTGGTTACAAGCTGTCTCTGACTCGCTTTTATTATACATGTACGTGCTGTAGTAGTTGCCTTGACATGCATGCATATTTACCGTCATTCATTCGTTTTTCAACGATTAAACATTGCGGCCGTTTCGTTCGGTCGTCGTTTTTCATAAGTAAAAAAATTGGTGCAAAATAGATCGCATCAAATATAAACATATATAAAGAGAATGAAAGACAAAAATTAATTGATTATTGATTTCGAAGCACGTGCAGTTTGATGTTATTTTGGTGGTTGTGGTGTTCCGAAGTTTTTTCATTTTTCTTTGACTGAACTCTTCCATTGAGACGGTTACGTCATCAGCGGTATATATATGACGTAACGTCTGTCCCCGGTACGACCACACCGCTCCTCACACAAATATATATCCACACAACTTCTCCGCCAATTCACATCACTAACATTCACCTCGGATGAACAGTTACTCTTTCGCCTCCCCTAAAATAACAACACATATACCACAAATAATTCAAAATCCAATTCAATTTTCCGAGAAAAAGCCATTGTTCCCGTTATTGCAACCGTCTCCCTATCAGGCTTCGTGGAGAATAACCAAATGTGACAGTTTTTTTAAAGTGGGACACCAGACTACGGCTCTCGATAGAGGTCTCAAGCATACTCCAATGAAGACGTAAACTATGACTATTATTTCAATGATGGTTTCGACAACGAACTTTTAATTATTAATTTACCCATAATTACAACGGATTATCAATCTTTTTTAAATGACAATTTCAATGGTGATGTAAAGGAAGATTTAAGTTGTGAGCATTACTTCAATGATGATTTCGACAACGAACTGTTAAACATTAACATGCCCAAAGTTATAACGAATCACCAATATTTTTTAGATGTCAGTTTCAATGGTGCCATTCTTAAAATTAAATAAAGTCTATTAAAGCAACTGTGCTTAATACGCGCGATCTTCCTATGTCGTACTTAAACTAACTTTCGTTCGTACTATCTCACTTTTTTTTTCGAAAATTATATGGTGTTAATGTGTCGGTTGCCAAGCTTATGCATGTTTGCAATGGTTTAGGGGTTCACTTGCAACCTGGATTTGTTCTTGTTGCTCTGTTCTTGTTGTGCTTCTGTGCTACCTGTGTACATACTTTTTTCTTTTTTTTCTCCTTTTTATTTATTTATACATGAATAATTATTTTTAGTTTCTTTGTTTTTGTTTTCATTGCTCTTCTTTTCTCATACATTTGGTTATATTGTATACTAGTTTTAAAACGATTAGTATAAGATTTACTTTAAGTTGTATTTGAATTCGACTGGTAAATTTAGTCGAATTCCACGTGTAAGTAAGTAAAATAAAATAACAAAAAATGAATTGAGGGAGTTAATAATATAAAGATTAAATAAATAACAATTAAAAATGTGGTTTATGTTATTCTTCTTTAGCGCTCCAGAACTATAATGATGTGAATGTGAGCTGCGTTTAATCTATAAAAATAAATTATAAACTGAATTTTGCTCAAATCCTTTAAACTTTTGATTGGCAAAAAAATGACATGCTAAGAAATAAGAAACATAATATGTTTTGCACATAATTATTTTAAAAATCTCATATGCTTTTTAAATTTCGTTAATAGTCCTTTCTGCAGACTCTTTTTAAGGAAGCGAATACTTCCTACAATATTTGCTACATATTTTTGTTGTTGTCCATTGTTCGATCGTCTGAATAGGTTCTATTGTAAATAATACAAAAAGCTAAAAATGTTAGAAGTTGCCCCATGACGATATTATCTAATGATAGG